>PVIW01008649.1:31557-58899 GCA_004026585.1 Noctilio leporinus | reverse complement strand
AGAACCTAGTATAAAGGAACCATGGACATGGACAACAGGTGGGATTGATTTTGGGGGTGATGGGTGGGTGGGGAGTGAGACAGAGGGGCGCAAAAAGGCGATGGATGTAATACAACAACAATAAAAAAATGAAAAAACAAAAAACAAAAAACAAACTTTGGGACATTTACACAATGGAATTCTATATAGCAGAAAGAAAGAAGGAACTTGTACCCTTTGCAGCAACATGGATGGAACTGGAGAGTATTATGCTTAGTGAAATAAGCCAGTCAGTGAAGGACAAATATCATATGATCTCACCCATTACGGGACAATAATGAGCAAAACTAACAACAAGCAGAAAAAAAACAAATATATGAATACATTGAATAGGCCTTCAGTGGTCAGGGGGAAAGTGGTTGCTGGGAGGCAGAGGCAAGAATGGGGAGCAGATTAGACCAGAACCTAGTATAAAGGAACCATGGAGATAGACAACAGGTGGCATTGACTTTGGGGGGAATGGGTGGGTGGGGAGGGTGACAGAGGAGAGCAAAAGGGGAGTAGATGTAATACAACAATAAAATAATAAAAAAAAAAAAAAAGTGTGGCAAAGGGAAGTGCATTTTGGAAAATTTTCACAAATATCATATTTATGTTCAAAGAAAAATGAAGTTCTATATTTATGACAGTGATCAGGGAAGACACACCCACCCCTTCACAAACACTGAAGCTCAGGGCTCACTGGTCTCTTGCAGACAAAGAAAAGCAACGTTCTCCAGTAGTGCATGAGAAAACCCCTCAGTCTCTGTTCTAGTCCCTTCTAATACATGGAGGCTGGGGAACTAAAAACAATACCTCCTTCCCAGACACCCTAGCAGCCAGGGTTCCAGACAGTGCTCAAGTCCCACCAATCACACACGCTACCATAAAACTGTGGTCCAAATCTGGAGCC
Source organism: Noctilio leporinus (assembly GCA_004026585.1). Classification (NCBI taxonomy): domain Eukaryota; kingdom Metazoa; phylum Chordata; class Mammalia; order Chiroptera; family Noctilionidae; genus Noctilio; species Noctilio leporinus. The sequence continues at coordinate 57,968 of PVIW01008649.1, read as the reverse complement.
TGTGAGTAAAAAAGCAAAGCATGAGTCATCCATTTGGCTGGGCACTAGAGCCGGCAGCTGTAATAGCAGCCTCTTCATTCAGAAGCAGTTTCCTTATCTGGCCATTTCTGCAGCAACAGTGATGGGTTTCCATGTTATTCTGCAGCAGTAGCCACAGCCTGACACAGTGATTCTGGGGCTGAGAATTCTTCCTTGAAAGATGACTTAGATTCTTCTCTTCCAGATCTCTGAACTATTTTGTAGCCCCTAATTCCCTGTATGAAATCCATTTCTGCTTAAACTAGCTGGGTGGATTCTGTTGTCTGCAAATTAACCTCTTTTGTATCTTCACCAATCCAATAAGTGAAAACAATGGTATTCATTACAGATTTTTTAATCTTCTCTTAAGTAAAATTGAAATCCTTTCTGTGTATTTGAGTCATTTATATTTCCTTTCCTGAAAACAATCTTTTTTTTAAGAGGTACAACCCTGTTCATCACACTTGTTTTCCTATTGTTTCTTCTATTAGCTTTATAGTTTCACTTTTCACACTTAGGTCTTTAATGAAACTGGATTCCCCTATTGCATAGGGGTAGGTTGGTAGCCAATTTTCCCAGTGCTATGTACTTGTTGATTTAATTTATGTGAGTTTTTCATCAACTATTATGCATGTGTGAGTTTGTCCCTGAGTAATCTTTACTGTCTCATTGGTCTATTTGCCTGTTTTTACACCATATTGCCCTGTTTTTATTATTGCAAATAAATAGTAGGGTAAAATTCTCCTCCTTGCTCTTATTTCCCAAAATCATCTTAATTATGTATGAGTATTTATTCTCTATAAATTTAAGAATAATTCTGTTTAAGTTCTCAAAATATTAAAGATTTATTAAAAAATCTTAAAAATTTATTAAAAAATAAGATTTTTAAGATTATATTGAATTTATAGAGAAATAGAATATTAACACCTTTTTCAAGTTAATTCAATATTTATTCAGGTTTTGTATATCCTTTAAACTTTATATTTTTCTCAATATTTTATGTAATCTCTGTCAATTTGTAGGTAATTTACAGCCTCTATACCTATTTTGATTATCTTACTTTATATTTTTGAATGGTTATGATGCTGAAGGTAAATGCTATTGATTTTTGTAAATTGATGTCATATCTAGCAACCTCTATGACTATTTGTATTAGATTTAATTACTTTTTAATTGATTCTGTTGTTTCCTATGTATGAAATTATCTATAAATATATTTTATCCCTTCTCATTTTTATAACGTTTTCTTTTTTGTTTTTGATTGCATTTTCTATACCATGTAAAATCTTGGCAAAAAAAAAATCATCCTTAACTTTTTCATGATTTTATAGAAAAGTTGTTTAAATTTCTGTCGTTAGTATGTCTGCTATAGGTTTTTGGGCAATTTTGTATTCTTTTCTACTTAGAATAACTGAAATAAGCTAAAAAACATTTATTTATAGTTTAGTAGAACTTGAAAATTTTCTGGATTTAGATTTTTATTGGAGGGAATGTTTATTCTACGTATTTAGTATATTGAAATATTAAAGTTTTTCATTTTTCTCAATTATAGCAGTTACAAATTTCAAAAATGTGTCAATTTTCTCATGTGTTCAAGTGTATTAGCATAGTTCGTTCCTATAATTTTATTTTATTTTTTCTTTTTGAAACTACCCATTTGGAATTTTGAGTTAAATTTAGATTGTGGTTTTAGCTTCTTTATTTCCCCTTCCCCCCACTGGCTATCCAATTGTCCCCACATCAATTAGTCAATAACACATCTTTTCCACAGGGAAGCTGACTGATATCAGAGAGCTGTGACTGACAGCTCATTGTTCACTGGTAACATCAATGGATTAGGAGGCTATGAAATAGTGAAGATGTGAGTCCCCTTGCCACTTTTTCTACGGTGATAATAGCACAAAAGATTAAACATCTCCAGGTAGGAGGAGACTTATCTTCCAAAGCAGCAGAGAAGTGACAGGTTTTATCTCAGGGGACAACCTGGTCCAAGCCTCAGTTGTGCATCCCTACCTTGGAAAGAATAGAACATAAAGTAAAATCTATATGACACAAATCCAAAACATGAATGACTTTGATTGTTTTCAGAATATTCATAGTAAAGTGTGGAGGCATAGAAGAGAAAAAATTATTTACCCTTCAAAAGACTATCCCCTCACCACCCCATCCCATCTTGTCTCCATTAGGAACATTTAGCTAGGAAATATACTCCCATCAGCATTCAACAGAAGGCAAGGAGACAGAAAATAAACCCCTTTCAATGGAATGACTATTCTTCCCTTCAGTCTTATTGAGCCACCTAGATTATAGTGAATATTCCTGCTAAATCAGAAATGGTCCTCAAGAAATCCCATGTACAGATTGGCTTAAACCTGGCTTTCTAAGCCAATCACAAGCAAGAAGGACAGACCATTTTTAAATGTACTGCTCTAACTCTGGTCTAGTCCTGGGTGCTGGTTACATGGGTAAACTAAGGGGGGTTATACTACTAAACCAAAGCAGGCATATACTAGGAAGAAGGAATGATGGAGTATATAATGGAGAAATAACTGCCAATGTTTGAGACAGAATTTTATTTTTTGACTGATGGTAAAAATATACATATATATCATAAAATTTGTCAATTTAATGGTTACATTTTAAGTGTATGATTCAGTGTTATTAACTGCATTCACAATATCAATGTTGTGCAACCACCCCAAACAGAAACTCCACATTCTTCCTGACTTTCTATCCCAGCCCCTAATAAACTCTAATCTACTTCTGGCTCCATTAATTTCTCTATGTAATATATTTTATGTGAGTGAAATCATACAATATTTGTCCTTTAGTGTTTGGCTTATTTCAGTTAGTGCAATATTTTCAAGATTCATATATGTTATAGCATGTATTAGTACATTATTCTTTTTATGTCTAAAAAGTATTACATTGTATGAATATATAACATTTAACTTTATTCATTTGTTGATGGACACTTAGGTTTTTTCCACATTTTGGATGTTATGAATAATGCTGCAATGGACATAGCCATATATATATTTTTTGCCATATATATATACATATATATTTGTATGAGTCCCTGTTTTCAATTCTTTGGGGTCATATACCTAAGAGTAGAGTTGCTTAGTCATAGAGTACCCATACATTTTTGTTTAGCCTTTTATGGAACTGCCAAGCTACTTTTTGCAAAGGCTATATCTTACATTCCCACCAGCATTATACAAGGGTTTCAATTTCTCCACATTTTTGCCAACATTTGTTATTTTCCTTTTTTAATTAAAGTTATAGCTATCTTAGTGGTATCAGAACAGCCTTGCTTTGAGAGGTCATCCAGAGACTGATGTGAGGGCAGGCAACAGGTTTATTGGGAATTGAGGGGGAAGTGCTGCTCCTGTACCACCTAGAGGGCCCATCAGAGCAGGGGAATGGAAACTTCCAGCCCTCACAGGCCTGTAGGAGTCCCCCTGAGGACTTCTTCAGGCATGTTTTTTAAACTTGCAAGCAGCAGGAGGTGTGGTATCAACTGCTGTCTTGCAGTAACTGATTAGGTTATTGTGTTGGGGTCAGTGTCAACACATATCAGCAAGCAGTTTTCTCAAGAGGATTCCCATGTATTCTATAATTCTGACCAGGTTCTTTAACACATTTCACCTTGGATGCCTCTATACTCTGACATTTTCAGCCTTTTCTTTGGAATAAAAAGATGGAGCTGAGACTTAGGGCCGCAGGTTAGGTGGGACTTAAAGGAAAGGGGTGCTGTGGTCATTCTAGCTATTCCAGCTGACAATGGGTTGTTGTTCAAGTGATGGGACTCTTCTATTCAAGCAGTGTGTGTCTCAGCCTGGTGGATGGACTGGTAGTGGTAACCTTTCAGCATATGATTGAGTGAGTAGCCTATGCTATGGCTGCATTGACGGTCCTATGAATAAAGCTGATGAGAAGGTGTATAAGATATGAACCTATGATTAGGACAAGGATTAAAAGAATGAATGAAGTAATCAGGAAAATAAGAATGGTCTGGAGAGAGGAGGAGAAATAGGATAAGAATGTCTTGGGCCAGGAGGGGTCACTGGTAGCATTTATTTATGCATGTATTTTTTTTTAATTTTTAAATTTTCTACAACCTGCTCATCCTATTTTTTAGTGTTGCTATAAAAACAGCATGTCTTATTTAACAGAGTCCATGTTCCCCCTGCCTCAGCAGTTAAGAAGGAGAAGCAAGAAAAAAGGCCATGCAATAATAGAGGTACACTGTAAAGCAATTACAGTCCCATCCCTGTGACACATTTCCCACTCAGGTTTGGTCCTCAAGCCAAAACCTTTAGGACAGACCTCATATAATAGGATCCCCAAAATTGGAATTTATTAAAAATTGTATATTTATTCTCACATGTTAGAACTTTAGTCACCTTCAAAGTACTTTATGATGCAATACACCTGTCGAGACCTTTTTCCACTGCTCAAAACATTTTTGAACTCATTGATTTTGATGCCTTTTAGTGCTTCTGCTCTTTTGCTTCATCTCTACACATCAGAAAAATGTTTCCCTTTGAGGACATTTTTTATCCAGAGAATCAAATAAACAAAAAAAACTCACTCAGGACAAGATCAGGTGAGTAGGGATAGTGGGGCATTAGGGGTCATGCCATTTTGGTCAAAAACTGCTGAACACTCAGCAGTTTGGTATAGGGAGATGTGCTCATAAATAACCCAATATGAAATGAGCAAATGCATTGAAGAATTTTTTTTTTAAAGTCACTGAAGCCAAACAGCTTCTCACAACAATGCCAGCTGGTCCATGGATACCAAGGGATTCCTAGAACATTCACCTGGTGGGGGAAGCCTGTACTGCAAAAGGTGCAACCCCCAGAAGATAGTTTTAGTTTTTTGCATCCCTCCATCTCGTAGTTGTACATAGTACTCTTTCATAATATTTTTATGTTTGTAAATATAATAATTTTCCCACTATCATTTATAATTTTGGTTATTTTTGTTATCAGTACAGCTAAAGTTTCGTGATTTTTATTGATTTTTTTAAAGAGCTGATTTTAGGGTTTATTCATACTTGCTGTTGTTTGTTTTTTTTTTGTTTTTTTTTTTTCTATTTGATTTACCTCTGCTTGAATCCTTATTATTTTTTTTCCTTTTGCCAGCTTTGCATTTAATTTGTCTTTTTCTAGCTCTTCAAGATGTAAAGTTAGGCTATTGATTCAAGGGCACTGGATTCAAAACAGTCTGATACTGGCATAAGAATAGCCAAATAGAAGTCTAAGATGGCAGAGGAGTAAGTGGAGCTACACCAATCTCCTACTAGGTCACATCTGGAATTACTTTTTTGGACAAAAAATCAGCTGGGATTACCAACAGAACACCAGCTGGAAAGAAGCCCTATAACCACGGACAGAACAGAAGAGGCTGCTTCATCACAACGTGACTGGTAGGAATCATGAAAACATGAGAGGGCTGGCTGGGCCCCCATTGGAGGCAGCAGCTGAGGGGACAGAGCCAGGGGCTCCACCTGGAAAGGGTGGGTTCTGGTCACCAAGCTGGTTATCCCAGCTTCCAGCAACACAGCAGAGAAGAGAGCAATATCCAGCTGTGAAGGGTGGAAAGCCGTGGAGTTTACTAGCCCAAGAGAGTTCTGGAGACAGAGAACTGCTAGGGTGACCACAGCAAAACTACACTGGCACCCACCTACCCTGAGCTCCAGCAGAGGGAGGACAGAGAGGACTGGAGAAACACAGGGAGAGCTTGCGGTGGTGGCTTAGAGGAGAGAAGTGGGGAGGCAACTGTGGGGGTCTGGGTGCTGACTCATTGCCCACACCTTGGTCAGACTGTGTTGCACCAAGTGGCCTCCAGAAGAGGGTCCACATAGCCCCACCCACTGGAAGGAATCTGCCCCAGCCAGTGGTGCCAGAGTCTGTAACATGATCACAATTCCCTGATTTACATCTAAATAAATCTCTCCCTCCCTGCCATGTCTGAGCACAGATACAATAGTTGGCACCTGCAAAGGTGTTTCTCACCCAGCAGCACCTGGGCCTGGTGGCTTATCCAGACTCTCTGGCTTGCATCTGGATTGGTCAGTCAGTCCTGTGTGGTGGCCTGTAATCCTGGTGGCTGATGCTGGATTCATTGCTTTGCAACTGAGATAGTCCTCCTCTCTTAGCAGAGCCTGGACATGGCTTCCGATTACAAACTCTCTGACTTACAGCTGGATCAGACAGTCAGCCCCACACAGTGGCAAGTAAGCCTGGTGGCTGTTGGTGTATTCATTGGTTCACAACTGATTTGGTTTGTCCCCCCCATGGGCCTGTGGGCCTGGTGACTGGTCACAAATTCATTGGATCACAACTGATTCTTTCAGTCTAGCCCAGTGGCCCCTTAGCCTGGCAGCTGATCACAGATTCATTGGTTTACAATAGAATCTTACAGTTAAGCCAGGACCACCTGAGCCTGGTGGCTCAGAGATTCACTGATTTACATCTGAATCTGTCCCACCAGGCTGCACCTGAGCTTGTGGCTGATCCATTGGATTACAACTGAACCTTTCTGTCTAGCCCAGCAGGGCCTGAGTTTCATAACTGATTTATTGATTTACAACTGAATTGGTCTGTCACCCCAAGCAGCATCTGAGCCTGGTGGTAGATCACAAACCAAAAAGATTACAACTAAATCAATCCTTCCAGCCAAGCAGTTCCTTAGCCTGGCAGCTGATCATAGCCTGATTGGATTACAATACAATCTAAAAATGGGGAGAAAAAGGAAATTAGGAATCCCCAGAAATTTCACTAAAAGAAAAAGAGGCAAACAAACTATCAGATATGGAATTCAAAAGCATGATGATAGAGAGGCTCAATGAGCTCAGCCAGCTCAAAGAAAACTACAAACAATTCCAGGGGAACTACAAAAAACTCCACAGAAGCTAAAAGGAACTTACTGAGAACTACACCAGCATTAAAAAGGACATAGAAACTATCAGTAAAAGCCAGGAGGAAATGAAGAGTACAATTTCTGAATTCAAGAATACAGTAGAAAAAATCAACAGCAGGTTTGAGGCAGCAGAGGATCAGATCAGCAAGCTGGAGGACAACCTAGAAAAATATTCCAAGACAGTGCAATGGAATGAAAAAAGGCTAAACGAGTTTTAAGAGGTTTTAAGAGAGCTGCAGGACAACATGAAACACAATAATATCTGTATCATAGGGATACCAGAAGGAGAAGAGAAAAAAGAAATGGAAAACCTGTTCAAAAAAGTAATGATAGAAAACTTCCCTAATGTGATGAGTGAAAATGTTACTCAAGTGCAGGAAGCACTGAGGGTCCCAATGAAGATCAACTCAAACAGACCAACTCCAAGACACATTATAATTGAAATGGCAAATTTCAAAGATAAGAGAGAATCCTCAAATTATCAAGAGAGAAACAGCAAATAACATATAAGGGGGTTCCAATAAGGTTATCAAATGATTATTCAACAGAAACAATTCAAGTCAGAATATTCCAGGTGATGGGAAACAAGGCTCGCAACCAAGAATACTCTACACAGCAAGGCTCTCATTTAAAATAGAAGGAGAAATAAGGCATTTCACAGATAAAAGAAGATTAAAAGAATACATCTCTACCAAACCAGCATTGCAAGAAATACTAAAGGGTCTGCTGTAAAAAAAAAAAAAAAATGAAGAAACAGAGAGACACAGAGAGGAACACAGGTACGAAGGGGGAAAATGGCAATAACTATCAATCAATAGTAACCTTAAATGTAAATGGAATAAATATGCCAATCAAAAGACATAGGGTAGCTGAATGGATAAGAAAACATGACCCACATATATGCTGTCTTCAAAAGACCCACCTCGGAACAAAAGATCAACACAGGTTGAAAGTGAAGGGATGGAAAAATATGTATTAAGCAAATGGACATGAAAAAAAGCTGGAGTAGCAATACTTATTTCAGACAAGATAGATTTTATGATGAAGGCCATAAAAAGAGATAAAGAAGGACATTTCATAATACTTAAGAGAATAATCCATCAGGAAGATAAAACTCTGGTAAACATATATGCACCCAACATAGGAGCTCCTAAATATGTAAGGAAAATCTTGGAGGACTTCAAGAAGGATACTGACAGCAACACTAATATTAGGGGATTTTAATACCCTACTATCAAAAATGAGCAGAGCTTTCAAACAAAAAATCACCAAGGATGTTGTGGCATTGAACAACATTCTAGAGGAAATGGACCTAACTGCTATATAGAGAACCTTTCACTCCAAAGAAGGAAAATACACATTCTTTTCAAATGCACATGGAACATTCTCAAAGATAGACCACATGGTATGTCACAAGACAAGCCTCCACAAATACAGGAAAACTGAAATCATACCAAGCATCTTCTCAGATTACAATGGCTTGAAACTAGAAACCAACCTAAAAGAAAAAAACAAAAACACTCTAACTCATGGAGACTGAATAACGTGCTTTTAAATAACAAATGGGTTAACAATGAGATCAAGATGAAATCAAAAAATTTCTGGAAACAAATGACAATTTGTTGTGTGTGAACACATAACAGCCCAAAACCTTTGGGACACAGCAAAGCCAGTCCTCAGAGGGAAATTCATAGCAATACAGGCCTACCTAAAAAGGTCAGAAGAAGGTTACATAAACAATTTAACCATAAAAATACAAGAACTAGAGGAAGAACAACATACAAAGCCCAGAGCAAGTAGAAGGAAGGAAATCATCAAGATCAGAGCAGAACTAAACAACTTAGAGACTAAATCTACATTTCAAAGAATCAGTAAGTCCAATAAAAATACCAATGACATACTTCACAGAGATAGTGTACATACAAAACACAATAGAACCAAAAAGTTACTCAACCTAATAAGCAACTTTAGCAAAATAGCTGGATATAAAGTCAATATTCAGAAATCAAAAGCATTTTTGTATACCAGTAATGAAACATCAGAGACAGAAGCTAGAAAACAAATCCTATTTACCATAGAAACAAGAAAAATAAAGTACTTAGGATTAAACTTAACTAAGGAAGAGACCTTTACCCAGAAAACTACAGAACACTGCAGAAAGAAATTAAGGAAGATACAAGAAAATGGAAATATATACCATGTTCATGGATGGGAAGAATTAATATCATTAAAATGTTCATACTACCCAAAGCAATCTATAGGTTCAATGCAGTCCCAATAAAAATACCAATAACATACTTCACAGAGATAGAAAAAAATACTTAAAAACTTTATGTGGCACCAAAAATGTCCATGAATAGCCACAGCAATCTTGAGAAAGAAGAACAAGGTAAGAGGAATCACAATACTAGACATCAAGCTATACTACAAGTCTACTGTAATCAGAAGGGTCTGGTACTGGCATAAGAATAGACATCTAGATCAATGGAACAGAATAGAGAGACCAGAAATAAAACCAGGTCTCTATGGTCAATTAATATTCTACAAAGGGGGAAGGAGCATAAAATGGAGTCATGGTAGTCTCTTCAACCAATGGTGTTGGGAGAACTGGACAGGGACATGAAAAAAAATAAAAGAGGACCACCAACTTACACCATATACTAGAATAAGAACAAACTCAAGATGGATAAAGTACTTAAAGATAAGCCATGCCACCATAAAAGTCCTGAAGGAAAATATAGGCAGTAAACTTGCAGATATATCACACAGCAATATTTTCACTGACATTTCTCCTTGGGCAAGGGAAAGAAAGAAACAAACAAATGGGACTGCATCAAACTAAAACATTTCTGCTCAACTAAAGAAACCATCAGCAAAATGAAAAGGGAGTCAACTGTATGGGAAAATATATTTGCCAGTGATACCACAGACAAGGGTTTAATCTTCAAAATACATCAAGAACTTATATGACTCAACACTAGGAGGACAGACAGCCCAATTAAAAAATGGGCAAAGGATCTGAACAGACACTTCTCTGAGGAGGATATACAAAGGGCCCATGAGCATAGGAAAGAATGCTCAACAGCACTAGCCATCAGATGGATGCAAATTAAAACTACAATGAGACACCACCTTACACCTGTCAGAATGACCATCATTAACAAATCAATACACAACAAGTGCTGGTGAGGGTGTGGAGAAAAGGGAACCCTGGTTCATTGTTGGTGGGAATGCAGACTGATACAGCCATCATAGAAAACAGTATGGAATTTTCTCAAAAACAAACAAACAAACAAACAAACAAAAAAACTAAAAATAGAACTGCCTTTTGACCCAGTTATTCTACTGCTAGGATTATATCCGAAAAATCCTGAAACACCAATTCATAAGAATCTATGCACCCCTTTGTTCATACCAGCACTATTCACAATAACCAAGGGCTAAAAACAGCCTAAGTGCCCAGCAATGGCTGAATGGGTCAAAAACCTGTGTTACATTTACACAATGGAATACTACACAACAGAAAGAAGGAACTTCTACCTTTTACAATAACATCAATGGAGCTGAAGAATATTATGCTTAGTGAAATAAGCCAGTCAGTGAAAGACAAATACCATATGATCTCACCTAATATGGGACACTAATAACAGAACAAGCAAAATAGAACCAGAAGCATGGAAACAAGTAACAAACTGACAGTGTCCAGAGAGGAGGAGGAAAAAGGGACAAAGAAGGGGAAGAGTTTAGTCAATAAACTAGTATAACTGACCTGTGGACATGGACAACATGTGGGGATTGATATGGGAGAGGGGATAGGGAGGGTGGGGCAGGGGAATGCAATGGGGGAGCAAGTGGGATAAACAAAACACAATAGGTTAATTTTAAAGAAAAGGCAAACTGTTTAAAAAAGAGATATTACTTTTTTAAACTTTGGCATTTACAGCTACAAATTTCCTTCTGAGAACTGCCTTCACTGAATACCTGAAATTTGTGTCTTTTTTTTCCTTTAATTTCTAAGTATTTTATTATTTCTCATCTTATTCTTTGATCCATTGGTTAAGAGTTTTTACATATCTGTGATTTTTTCAAGTTTTCTTTCCCTTGTTGATTTCTAACTTTATGCTCTTGTGATATCAAAAGATACTATGTGTGATTTCAATCTTTTTAAATGTATTAAGACTTGTGTTGTAACCTTACATATAATCTATCCAGAAGAATGGTCCATGTCCCCTTGAGAAAAGTGTATATTCTGCTATTTGGGATTCAAGTGTTCTGTATATACTTGTAGATCTAATGGTTTATTATTCCTGATATATCATGCTGGTATTTTCTTACTAATCTTCTGTCTAAATGTTCTATTCAGGTTTTTTTAAAAGATTTTATTATTTTTAGAGAGAAGAGAAGGGAGGGAGGCACAAAGGGAGAAAAACATCAACGTATGGTTGCCTTTCACCTGCCTCCAGCTACAGAGTTAGCTGGAGACCTGGCTTGCAGCCTTGTTTTGTGCCTTGGCTGGGGAATCGAACCAATGACCTTTGTGTTCTCAGGCTAACACCTTTCCACTGAGCCACCATCCAGGGCTATTTGTTTTTTAAAGTGATGCATTGAAATGCCCAGCTATGATACTAAAACTAGCTATTTTTAATTTGATCTGTGATTCTTTGCTTCATATATTTGGTGCATTGTTGTTTGATCTATATATGTATAAATATACCTTCTTGATAAATTTAACTTTTTATTAATATTTAATGTTCTTTGTCTCTTCTATTTCTGACTTAAAGTTTATTTTGTCTGATAATATAGCAACCTCAGTCATGTTTTGGTTACTATTTGCATAGGAAATCAACCTTTTTGTGTCTTTAGAACTAAAGTGAATCTTTTAGATAGCACAAAGTTGTATGGCTTTTTTAATCCATTCTGCTAATTTTTGCCTTTTGACTGAAGAGCTTGATCCATTAACACTTAGTTATTACATATATGGAAAAACTGTCATTTTCTATTTGTTACCTCTATGTCATATTATATTTTTTGTTCCTTTTTACCATTACCACCTTTTTTGTGTTTAGTTGATTTTTTGTGAACTGTTTTGATTCCTTTTCATTTCCTATTGTGTATTTGTTAAAGATATTTTTGTGGCTTTCATGGGGATTATATCTAACCTAAATTTGTAATAATCAAATTGAATTGCAACTTGATTTCAGTAACAGAGATGCTGTGCTTCTATGTAACTCTACATATATTCCCTTTATGTTGTTGTTATCCTAGATTACATGTTCATGCATTGTTTACCCAATAACATGTGGACAAAAAAGTTTCTATTAAAAGTAACCTCATAGCATTATATTATCATAAATTCCTAAATGTATACATCAGTTTGCCACAGCAGCTACACCCATGCAAAAGATCTAGAGAACTGCCTCATGGGTATCCTCAGGGACTTCTTAAAATCCAGCTGTTACTAGATGGGGTTGGGCCCAAATTGGCCTGCTTGGCTGGTCAGTAGTGTGAGGGTTTTTAACTTTGTGCAGGAATGATTTCACAGTATGAGTTTAGGTGATTTATTTTTTTAATTCTTTTTTTTTTTTTTTTAATCTTATTGTTGCTGTATTACATCCATCCCCTTTTTGCTCCCATCTGTCCCCCTCCCCACCCACCCATTCCCCCCAAAGTCAATCCCACCTGTTGTCCATGTCCTTGGTTCCTTTATACTAGGTTCTTGTCTAAGCTACTCCCCTTCTTTGCCTCTGCCTCCCCGCTCCCCGCAACCCCGTTCCCCCTGACCACTGAAGGCCTATTCATTGTATTCATATACTTGGTTCTGTTTTGCTTGTTGTTAGTTTTGCTCATTATTGTCCCGTAATGGGTGAGATCATATGATATTTGCCCTTCACTGACTGGCTTATTTCACTAAGCATAATACTCTCCAGTTCCATCCATGTTGTTGCAAAGGGTACAAGTTCCTTCTTTCTTTCTGCTATATAGCATTCCATTGTGTAAATGTACCAAAGTTTTTTGATCCAATCATCCACTTGGGTGATTTTGAGGGCACATTTATTAAAGCTGGGGACAGTAAAACAAATGAAGGGCTTAAGGTAGAAAAAGCTACAGAAGAAAGCATAGCCAGGGCTGCTTTGCCTCACTGGAAACATTATAGAAAAGATATTGGCCACATGCTGGGCTGTTTAAACTCACTGAGAAAATACAAGTCACAGTAAAAGAAGTGAGCCAGAATGTGGCTACTGTTAGCTCGCTGGAAAGTCAGAGAAAAGGGTGGTCTTGGAGATAGGTTCAGTGGGTAAGCCTGGGATGAGATGCTACTGCCTGCTGCTCCCCTGGTTCCAAGTCTCATAAGAACCCTTAGAGTTTAGGATAAAGACAGCAGAGATGCAAGGTGTGAGTGTGCTCAAGAGCACACTGGGGTCCTTTGTCTTGAGGCTTTTAATTTTTCTTTGGCTAGCTGGAATCCTAGGTGGGGGGCCTCAGAAAGAGGTTTTAACAGAATATTTATTAGCTTTTCAGGTATGTCCTTTAATACGTTAACTTGTCAAAATGTAGGCATAGAGGGTTCTGCTTAGTTTCATTTTTTAACATCATCAAAGAGGGATCAAGTAAAATCTTCCCTGGGATGGTCTGGAATGTGTAAACCATTTATTTGCTCCTACATATCCTTGGTTAGAGAAGATAAAATTTTGTGATTCATTAGCTAGCTATAAATTGCTCAAATTGACCTTGTTTAATTATTTTTATCTCAGTTTCCCTTATTTTATTTGTCAAGGAATTTCCCTAGCTTTATATTGTCCTTTCACACATCCACATGCAGATCGGTTGGAAGTCGGAAAACTGCTAAGAGAAATATTGGGTTGATTTGTGTTGCAACTGACTAATAGGCATAATATTATTCAACTTAATTAAATATTTGCTTATTTTTAATTTACAATTTTATTTTTGAAGCTAATTGTTTGTTATGACTCAAATATTTTCTTAGGCCTTTGAAAGGTTCAGACAAGGATAATGAAAAATGCCTTGGGCAACCTCGATAGATGGTCTGTAGCTGCCTGTCCAGATATAATTTAGAGGTCACTGGGCTCTAAGAAGGAAGATATCAAAAACCAACAGAATACCTAACTGTCAGGTCAGATTGAGAGAGACTTGCAGGTAGTTCACAGATGTGGGAATAATCAGCCATAGGTATATGGAAAACTAATGAATTTTTTGAAAGTCAGCAATTAACTCCTACAAAAGTCAAATATTGCACATGAATAAAACATAATCATAGAGCGTAAGCAGAATAGACAATGAGTAATATTTACATAAATTGTAATATAAGCATTGAATATTGAATTTAACCAAAAAATCATTATTTAACTTTGTTGAGATTGTTTGAATAGTAAAGCTTATTTTCTCATAGTGGAAAATAGGTAGAGAATAGATCACATTAAGTGAAGAAATGCTGTATTAAACATATTATCTAAAAATATAGAGCTTAACATCAGAAGAAACTCAGGAGCTCAATCTGCCACGCACATGATAACATCTAACCTGTGGATAAGAAGAGGTCTCCATTTCAAAGTCTGTTACCAGGGGGCCCAGCTAATGAGGCAGCTGCCAGCTCCAGAAAGAGGAAGAAACATGGAGGAACAACACTGTGGGAGATCTGGGATGCCCGGTCCTCAAGATGACACACATTGCTTCTATTCCTTAGTACCAAATCACATGGCATCATCTATGGAGGTGGGAAAATGTATCTACCAGTGTCTCCTGGAATCTGATGGGCATTTAGATATCTCTGAAATTCCATCCCCTTCTCCCTCACACACATTTGCACAGGTATACCTGGGGAAAACACACCTGCAGCATCTAAAAAATTAAAATTTGAGGCAGCTCAGAACCATGTCTAAGTGGAGGGAGTGATGCACTTTGTCAGTGCCAACATCCCTGGACTCTCTTATTAAGAACCTCTTGTATTATGAACCCTTGGATTCAGTCTGTTTAATTAAATCACTGATATTTTCTCTGCCTTCTGCAGAAATTTGCTTTTCAGAAGGAACAAAGAAAATTCTGAAGACTGTAGAAAAGAGTTGATAGAGAGTTGTCTTTATCAATTTCAGTGTTTCATAGAGCCAAACAGGGCAATGAGGCCTGGTCATTTCTGCCCAGAGCTGGCAGATCCCTCCCTGAACATGGAACAGCGGACAGGCTTTGCCAACAGCCCTCCTATCCCTCAGCATGCAGTGCTGGCCCAGGAGGAGGAAGCCAACCAGCTAGGAGGTTTTGACACTAGCTGCAGGAAAGGGAACCAGGAAAACACTGACAATAGGGCAAGTCACTCTTCACAGAATTCAGAATCCAGCAAGTTTCATTGCATCATAGAGAATGATTTATTTTGTTTTGTAACTAAAAGCATTTCCCAAAACATAATAGAGCTTGAAATCTTTCATGCAAATTTTCCAATGGCTACATTCTGGGTGAAATGCTCCTTGTCTTCTTTAAGGACCCCGTGAGGGCATGTAGAGGGAAAGTGGTCTCTGAAGAACAAATCCAAGACCCTCTCATCCCTCCTCTGGGGTCCCAGTGGCAATGACAGTGTCATTTTGCCCCATTCATAGGCCCTTATCCCCTACACGGCATGGGGTTTTTATGCTTACTTTCCCCTCCACCTTGTCTTCTCCAGTTGTCACCTTTTCTCCTTCTTCCCAACTCTCTTGAGTTGCTCTCTAGCCTCCATAGGCCTCTTGGCCATGCTCACAGTGCCCTTCCTTAGTCACCTGATGGAGACAGAGAAAGCTCATCTTTTTAATAGCCTGCCTCTGATAGCATAGCTTTTTCCTCTTTCCACTAACGTCATCTGAAGTTTTTCTCTGTATTCTTACATTTCTTCGCCTCTCTTCCCTCTCCCTGGCATTTCCCCATCTCTCTTTTTTCATATCAACATGTTCTATATGGTGGTTTCTTTTTTCTTTTTCTTTTTTCTTTTTTTCTTTTTTTCCTTTCTGTCACCCACACTCAAAGAGGGAGATAAAGTTAAATCTTTTTCTCAGAGCAAAATACTCAAAAGAAAAGATATTCCCTCCCACTTCTCACCACTCCCTCCCTGCCACACTAAATAAAACTCATACATGGACACCTGCTGCTCTTTTGGATAACTATAGTAAACCTATGCTGTATCGATGTTCTAAGCATTTGAGGGATTTCCTGACTTTAGGAGGAAGTACTAACTTTGGCCTTGGAAAGGGAAGCCCAACTCACCTGTTGTCTCCTGCTGCACTTCAAAAGCCACTGTAAATGAGCTGTAGCTCCAGCAGGTGGGGTCTGAGAGAAGAATGAGCCTGCCCACACCCAAGAGCTGCCACATTTTCTTAACTAATCAGACCATTGTTCACCTTGACCCACTGAATGAGTAGAAAATGCATTTGTGTTTTGTTTTGTTTATGATATGGCTTCTAATCAATTCCATCACAACTTCTTAATCCAGTGAAAAAAATCTTTATCACTGGATGGTGAGTGAATTATCATTGAGGCTCCAACTTGCATTCAAATCTCGGTGTTGAAGAGAGAGGACACCTGGCGTCTCTCAAATGTACTCCTATCCATTTCTCAATTTGATCCCACAACAGTGCTGTCATGTGGGGACAGGAAGCTGAGCTGCTGCAGTTTCCTGAGTGAGGCCACATGTAGCAGGTATGTAGAAGCAGAGTTGGCTGCCTTCCTCAAAGCCCATGTTCTGCTCAAGGTGGCAGCCATTTACCAGCCCTGGAATAGCAACCAGTCACTGGAGAAGTTGGACTTTTACTTGGTAGGTGAAGTATTCACAACTTTGAGAATTCTCAGACATTAAGTGTGACAAAGGCCTTTTCATGGCCTGGGGCCATCTGTCACTTTGGCCCATTTTTTTCCTGTTTCTTTCCTTCTAACTAATCCCAGTGTTCTAAGAGGGAAGGGGGGAGATGTATTTGCATCCAATAAAGCAGATAACACATAGGAAAAATAAACAAATAAACACTTGATCCAGTAAGTTGCCTTTGGGTGGGTGGGGGGGGGGGGGGGGGAACTGACCTCTTCTCAACTCTAGACTCAGCAGTGAAAATCAACTCCACTTTACATAATAGGAAACTAAGGTTAAGCAATGAAGTGTCTAGCCCAAGGGCACACAGTAGCTAATAAGCACAGAGCCAAGTTTCATGCAGCTCATTTCTCCTCAGCCTTCCCTCTCAGCTGGCTCCATACCAACTGCAAAAAATGATAACATTATCACAAAAGACACATAGTGGGGAAATAAATCTCAAGATTCAAGTTTGTGTCAATAGGAAATATTAGTTTTCTTTCCTAATAATGTTTAGTCTAGGTTTTTTCTTCTTTGAGATTAAAAAAGAATAAATTTTAAGGGGGTGGTATCGTGCTATATGGATAACTTAGAAAATGACACTTAAATCTATGGAGCATCTACTATGTTCTAGTTACTAGAACATGCATTCACTTGTATTATCTTAGTAATCACAAAAATACTATGAAGTGAGCACATTTATTATATGAAAAACTGAGGTTATGAGCATTTAATGCACTTACCCAAGCTCCAATCACTTGGACCAATTTCTGCCCATGGCATAGCCACACTTGATCCACTATAGCACACTGGGCACACAGTAGCCACAAAGTGAGGCTGTCCCACAGGGCACATAGTAGCCACAAAGTGAGGCTGTCCCACAGCTGCAAGTGGACCATAGCTTCCAGGAAAATCCCAGTAATAAGATCTAAGCAGATGCCCTCACTCGCATTGAATGAACAGTTAGTTACTGCCTCGTATTCCTGCACCCACTAGGCCCTCTCTATACTCTAAAGCCAGAAAGTCTTCTACTGGATTGGAACCCCCACAAGGCAAGCACTATACATGCTTCCATTACCAATTCAGCCCACAATTGGCCCAGGGCCTGTCCCATTGGAGGCACTCAGTATATAATTGATGAATGGAAGGAAGAGCAGAGTGTGGGCAGAACCCTATTCATCCCTTCTGTTTAGACTTTAAGACATCATATTTCTTGAAAAGGGTAGACCAGTCTAACAAATTTTAGTTTTACAAGTTCTCTCTTGGAATTTATGAGAGAAGACACAGAAACCTGATTTTAAGAACTGTTTACCCATCAAAGTGACTTCATAAGCACTCCATACTTAGGAAGTGTGGAAACCTAAGCTGTCAACAAACCTGGGAAAAGTCATGGCCAAGGTGAAAGGTCAAGTCAAATGATTGTTAATGGGATCCAGAGAGTGTCAGGTTGGCAACCCAGTTCTTTCAGCAATGTCTTATGTGATCTTGATGGAGACACCTATATTGACTAGGAAGTTTTGAGTTATAAATAATAATTTTTAAAAACCCTCAAATTGGCCTACTTAAGGGATTTTATGGTTTAGGTATCTGAAAAAGTCATTTGGGCAGGTTGATCAGGAATATAGCTATTCTGTGATTATCTATCTACTCTCAGTTAACTTTGCCCCCAAGGTCCCTTTGCTTATTGGACCAAAGTGGTTGTATCAATCCCAGACCTCACCTTTGCCTAAAACACAGTCTATAGAAATGCACAGATTATGCATTCAAGAATTCATTGTGACAAATTGGGAAATTCACTCTGACTAGACCAATGGGTCACATGTTCCTGCCTAAACCAATCAGAGTGGCCACTGAGATAGAATGGGCTGATCAACTTTGCCTAGGCCATGAGCTCCCCTAGAGCTTGGGAAAAGTCCTATTTCCATGAAAATCCATGGATCTCCAATGGAAATCTGGAGCTCTTGGGGAGGGAAAAAGAGAAAAATGCTGGAGAAGCTACCCACAGAGCCCAAAATCCACAGCAGTCCCATATCTCTGAGGCTGTAATAACTGATTATAGCCAAGGCCTATGAACAAACTTTTAAACGTAATTTCAGAAGTCCCTCTGTGGGCCCTGCTCATTGACCCTGAATTAGGCCTTTCCCACAGAGTTAGCATTTTCTGGATGCTTGCTCGATCCCAGGCACTGGCCAGAGTGCTTTAAAATGCAATATCATTTAATTCTAATGACAACCTTGTGAAGGTGGTATTATTATGCTTATTATACAAATAAGGAAACCAAAGTTCAGAGAGGTTAAGTGACTTGAGCAAGATCACATAGCAAATGAATTAGGGAGCCAAGACTAGAATCATGTCTCCTGATTCCAAGTCTAGTGAATTTCAGTGTTGCTCACCTAAAATACCTTTGCTCTCACTTCCTCTATACAAATCCTATCCACCCATGGAGGCACAGCCCAGAGTTCCTTTTTTTAAGAATCTCTAATTACATACCATTTTACATAAATTATCTTCACATGGCTCTGCCTGCTTCACCAGAGCGCCAAGAAGGCTCTTAAAGGCAAAGTCTTGGCTGCTCTAATCTCCTGCCCAGGGCTTCCTCAGACAGGTCTGCTGGATCACTGAAGGATCAGCTTCAGGGCCTGAGTGAGCTTCTGCCTGCCTAGGAAAAGCTAAGCAAAGATTCCTCTTCCTTTGGTCTCACCATCCTCAGAAAGACACAGGATCTGCAGTCCCTGAAAATATGTGGATATACAGCACCCACATCACTAAACACCTGAAGCTAGAGAATAGAGCCTGCAGCACAGGTCTTGGAACTCACCTTGGTATGTGGTACCAACTTTTACCCTCTGCCCCTGTGGTCTCACAGGGACTTAAGCTGCATACATACACTCACTGTGAGTCTCTATGGTCACAGTGACCATGGCTATCCTACCCCAAGACAGTTCTCTTGAAGAGAATTGACAGGGACTCATAGACACTCAGTTGTGTTCAATAAACCTCAATTAGTTCACCACTGTCATTGATCCCCTGCCTTGAGCCAGGCTCAAGCATGCTCTGGTTGCATTCTCATTCGAGCCTGAAAAGAGAAGATGACAACTTTTACCTGATGGTGAAAGCATAGAGCTGTCATGATCATGGTAAGGCCCCAGAGCCTGCGCTGAGCATTATACCTCCCTGTTCCTTTGCTGTCCCCAATTACTGTCCTATGAGCATCTGAGCACCCTCTCCTACTTATGGCTTCCAATTTCCTGTGTCTCTGCTGACTAGTCTGAGCAGAGATCAGGGACATGTGTGCACATCAGGGGCCCAGAAGTTCTTCCCAGCCAGCCCAGCATTAGCACACACCAAAGCCTCTTGCTACTGGTAATTAAAAGAGTGGTGCTGCCTCCTCTTTGACATCCTACTGCAAATAGAGCACAAGCTTTTAATACACAACTTAGCCCCAGGCCCCTGACAGGATGTCTAGTCTTGTCCCTTATCAGCCACTCCTTGATGGCCTAGTAGTGCTAATTAGCTCTTCCCTGGCAAACTACCTGTGGACAAGGACTGTCCCATTCATTTGCACCTCATCCCACAGCACCTATCCTTGTCCATACCAAACACTTACAAGTTGCTATGTGAAAATCAAAAGTGAAAATAACTGCAAAACTTCAGTACAAGGCATGCCCCTGGGGAGACACCTCCTCTGTGTTCAGCCTTCTCCTCCTCTGACCTGTCATCATCCACATGAGAGGCAGGTCTCTCAATTAGGCAGATAAGCCCAGGTACACCAATTCCCTCATTCCCTACCTGATTGCTGGATGCCAGGAAACTGCTGAAGCTCTTTCCAAAGGAACAGGGACACTTGGGCTCTAAAGCCTTTTCTAATCATCTGGAAGGCCTGAGGCTGATGAACCTGGGAAAAATAGCAGGGGGCCTAATCAATTTTCATGGTCAGAGCCAGCTCAGCAGGCCCTGGCTCCCCGAAGTCCACAGTCCAGGGAAAAGGCCAGCCTGACTTTGTTAATAAGGACATAATCTCCATCCCAACAGGAACCAAACTGGCAGAGATCAAAACTCCAGGGCATATTATAATCTCCATCCCAGCAGGAGCCAAGATGACAGAGATCAAAACTCCAGGGCATATTGTACAAAATGCCCTTTTTCCTGAAAGTTGCATTAGCATCTTATTTTCTTTTCAGTACTCTAAGGTCTTTACCCCCTCTTCTCAACTCTTCTTTCCCACCCAAACCAACAAGTACACTTTCTGATTCACAGGAGTTATCCTGAAAAGATTTGTTTTCTTTAAGTTCATAAATATGCCCATCAAAAAGGAAATGAAAACTAACTTGAGGGGGTTTCCACTAGCCAAAGACAGGGCAATTAGAGCATCAGAAAGGAAAAATTCTGTAATGAATTAAAACACATTAAATAAGTAAAACTCAGGAGTTTAAAACATCCATAACTGAATGTGAGGTTATGGGAACTCTGTTCTATCTTCACAACTTTTCTATAAATCTAATTTATTATAAAATTAAAAGTTTACTTAAAAGATCAGGCATGAAAGGTTATATACTGTATTTATATAACCTTTTATTTGATATGTCCAGAATTGGCAAATCACAGACAGAAAGATCAGTGGTTGACTGAGGCTGGTGGGAAGTGACTACTTAATTGCTGTGGGGTTTCCATTTAGAATAATAAAAGTTCTGGAACTAAATAATAGTAATGGTTTCACAATATTGTGAAAATACTAAATGTCACTGAATAATACACTTTAAAATGGTTAAAGTTGTAAATTTTATCTTATGCATTTACCATAATAAAAAAGGTTTGAATTCATACATATATAGCAAAATATAAAAATAAATAGGAGAATCATAGTAGTTATTTAATTTCAAGGTGGTAGTATTCCTGGGAAAGAATGCATAAATGTGAGATAAAGCCATTATACCTAAGTTATATGTATTCATTCGTTCATTCATTCACTCGTACATATTCACACATGCAGGAAACATTCACTAAATGTCTGCTAGGATTCTAAGATAGCTTCAGAGTAGATGAAAACTACACTCACATACTCCTAGTCCCAAACCTTATATGCAGCTCAATTATAGAGCAATCAACCTGACTAACCAACTGAAGGCTAGCTGAAGTGAAATATAATAACCAACAATTTACAGAAGCTATATAGAAACTGGTAAGAAGGGCAGAGACATGGAAAGGGCTCACACCCAGGTACAGCAGTGGCTAAGAAGCCAGTGGAATGTTGTGGCTGCAAAACTCCCTTGCCCCAGGATCATGTGGTCTCAACCCCAAAGAGATCCTCAACCAAGAAGATAACAGATGGAAAGAGACATCTAGTGGTAAAAATCAATAGATTCCATCTGCCTGGGAGATTCAGACATCACTTTCCTATTGTTTCCCTATAGGAAACAAGCACTGGTATTGTTGAGCACCAGCCTGGGCAATGAACTGACTAGTCTCTGACAGCCAGTGAGGTTACTCGGCCATACTCAGATCCTTTGGAGGGGTCTTCCGGCTGTACCCAAAAACTACTTTCAGAGCCCTCTTTTTCTGGGGAGGCTTTTGGCAGAGACTCAGTGACTAAATTGTGTGGTTTGGGAAAGAGGGCCAGTCTACCCTACCTCAAGTGTACAGCTGGTGCCCCTCCCCCTACCTGTTGACTCACTTGGCAGCCCCATCCTGCTGAGTTCAGTGGCACAAGGGAACCAGAGTGCCAAGCAGAGCTGATACTTTTGGACTGTGTTTCCCAGGGAAGCTTTTGCCTGGAAACCAGACCGGCAGTTCCCGTGCTATGTTGCAGGGGGCAAATTCTATTACCCTTGCTAGCTCAGCTCATACTACCCTGAAGAAAGGAAGAAGTGTCCAATCCCCTCCTACATGCTTGCAGTCAGGTACCATTCCTAACAGAAGACTATCTGGATCTGCCCTGCCAAGTCCCAGATACCACACAATGCTAGGCTCATTTCCCTGGGGGAAAAGAGAGAAGCTCAGAGCTGGGACATTCAAAGTGTGAGTCCCTTAGAGGTTATTGTCTGGAACCAAACAAAGTGCTTACCTCCCTCCTTCAGGCTGAACTGGCATCATTCCTAATAGGAGACTTTTTTGATCTGTTCCCCTGAGCCCAAGGTGGCTGAGCTTGTTTCTACAGAGGGGATGGCTGGTTGCAACCAACTGGAATCTGCAGCAAGGCCCTCCAAGGAAAGCTAGCTAGAAAGAGAGATTCTGGAAGAGGCTGAATGGTTTAGCTCTGAAGCAGAGCCACTCTTTCCTCATTGAGTGTCTGATTGCATGATCCCCAAATAGGGGACTCATTAGTCCTATTCTCCTAACCCTGCTTTCCTCACCCTACTGAGCTCACAATCTGTGAAAAGGGCTGCTGTGTTTTATAACCAGCCTGAACCCATATTATTGTCTTTTTTTGAAAGGCTCTGGAGGAAGACCAGGCAACCTCAGAGGGAAGCAGAGAAACTGACAGGTGGAGGTGAACCTCAAGGAGTTTTGGATCTTTAGTAGGTATGCCTCCAGCTCTAAGCTGGAGGAAGCCAACAATTATACACTGTGCATACCCAGGTGTAGTAGATGCCAGCACAAACAGTGAGTACATGGTAACTCCAAATATGTAGCCCAAGGCTGGTTACATACAATGTCTGACATCAACCTGTGACTGAACCCCACCTAAGTAGAATAAACACAACCAGTAGTGGGCTTCAAACCATTTGACCCAACCACCACATGAGCAGCACACCAAAACGAGGATTCTGGCAGGTACCAGATCCTGCTAGGAATAATTCTGCCTCAGGGAGCAACCTCTGCAGTTTCTCATACATGGTAATCAAGGTTTACTCTAATAGCCAGCCTAAAGGGTTAACTCTACCCCCCCCCCCACACACACACACACAAAATGCCAACAGCATCCAAGACTTAACTACAACAGAAGGGTGCACATAACCCATAAGAAACACCCCTGGAGCACAGAGTTAAGGTGACCTAGAAGATTGTGTCACTGGGCCCAGCAAGATACCGTCATCATAAAGCCATCATAACAAGTTTGGGAGCCATAGAAAATCTATCTAATACACAGAAACAAAATAGGAGGAAAGACATATACCCCAAATAACAGAACAAAAGATATCCCAGAAAAAATAAATAAATGAAATGGAACCAACCAAAATATCAGATACAGAGTTTAAAACAATGATTATAAAGCAAGCAGCTCAAGAACTATAAAGAAGGATGGATTATCTCAGTGAGAACTTATACAAAGAGATAGTAGGCATTACAAAGGGCATAAAAACCATAAATAAAAAACAGTCAAAAACGAATAATACATTATCTGAAATTAAGAATACATCAGATGGGGAAAGGGGATAGAGGGGAGTATAAAGGGGATGGATGTAATGTAACAACAATAATATTAAATTAAAAAAGAAAAGAATACACCATAAAGAACCAATAGCAGGTTAGATAAATTAGAGTATCAAATCAGAGACTCAGAGAAAAAAATAACATACTGTGTAGCACCCAAGCAGAGCAGCAAAAAGAAGAGAATTTTTCAAATGAGGAAAGTATAAGGGATCTCTGGTACAAAATCAAACATAACAACATCTGCATCATGGAAGTACCAGAAGAAGAAGAGAGTGAGCAAGGGATAGAGAACCTGTTTGAAAAAAATAACAGCTAAAAACTTTCCTAACCTGGTAAAGGATAAATTACAAGTTCAGGGAGCACAGAGTACCAAAGAACATTAATCCAAAGAGGCCCACACCAACATACATCATAATTAAAATGGCAAAGGTTAAACACAAAGAGAGAATTTTGAAGTAAGGGAGAAACAGGCAGTTACCTACGAGAAAGTTCCCATAAAGCTGTGAGCTGATTAACAGAAACACTTCAGGTAAAAATGGATTGGCATGAAACATTCAAAAAATGAAAAGCAAGGACCTGAAGCCAAGTCTACTCTATAAAGCAAGGCTATTACTTAAAACTAAAGGTGAAATAAAGAACTTCCCAGACCCTGCCCCCACAAGAGGAGTTCACTATCGCCAAACTAGTATTGCCAGGAATGTTGAAGGGCTGGTTTTAAGAAGAAGAAATGTAAAGAGAGAAATAACCCTGGCTGGTGGCACAATGGATAAGGTGCTGGCCTGCGAACCCAAAAGTCGCTGTTTCGATTCCCCAGTCAGGGCAGATAACCAGGCTGCAAGCCAGGTCTCCAGCCAGGTCCATAGCTGGAGGCAGGTGAAAAGCAACCATACATTGATGTGTCTCTCTCTTTCCCTTCCCCTCTCTCTGAAAATAATAAATAAAATCTTTTTAAAAAGAGAGAGAAATATAGGTATAAAATGGCAATAAATAAGCACCTATTAATAATAATATTATGTATAAACAGATTAAATGCTCCAAAATAAAGAGGCAGGCATAAGGTAGCTGCATGAATAAAAAAACATGATAAACATATATGCTACCTATAAGAGACCCACTTCAAGAACCCACTGCCCTCAGTGCTACCCAAGAGCCACGGGGTCTTCTCCCTTCTGCCTCAGTCTCTAAGTGGGGCAACTACAACTTCCCTTGATACACTCAAAATAAGCATTTTTGCACTGTCCTCAGCCACACTTTCCACATAACAGCTGCCATATTCAAGGTGATGACATTATTGACATCACATCCCAAGAGGGAGCAGAAATATGACCAAGGTGAATCAAGATGTCACCCTGTGTTCTTGAAGATGGAGGTCGTCTATTCTCACCCAGGTGAGATCATATGGTGTTTGTCCTTTACTGACTGGCTTATTTTGCTAAGCATAATACTCTCCAGTTCCATCCATGTTGTTGCAAAGGGTACAAGTTCCTTCTTTCTTTCTGCTATATAGAATTCCATTGTGTAAATGTACCAAAGTTTTTTGATCCAATCATCCACTGATGGGCACTTAGGCTGTTTCCAGCACTTGGCTATTGTAAATAGTGCCTCTATGAACATAGGTGTGCACAGGTTCTTATGAATTGGTGTTTCAGGATTCTTTGGGTATAGTCCAAGAAGTGGAATTGCTGGATCAAAAGGCAGTTCCATTTTTAGGTTTTTAAGGAAACCCCATACTGTTTTCCACAGTGGCTGCACCAGCCTACATTCCCACCAACAGTGTACGAGGGTTCCCTTTGCCCCACATCCTCGTCAACACTTGTTGTTTGTGGATTTATTGATGAATGCCATTCTTACAGGTGTGAGGTGGTATCTTATTGTGGTTTTAATTTGCATCTCTCTGATGACTAGTGATGTTGAGCATTCTTTCATATGCCTCTGGGCCCTTTGTATATCTTCCTCAGTGAGTTGTTTGTTCAGGTCCTTTGCCCATTTTTTAATTGGGCGTCTGTCTCCCTGGTGTTGAGTCGCATTAGTTCTTTATACCTTTATATATTTTATATATTTTGGAGATCAGGCCCTTGTCTGAGGTATCATTGGCAATTATGTTTTCCCATACAGTTGGTTCCCTTTGAATTTTGCTGATATTTTCTTTAGCTGAACAGAAACTTTTCAATTTGATATAGTCCCATTTGTTGATTTGTTCTTTGATTTCCTTTGCCCTTGGTGAAGTATCAGTAAACATATTTTTGCGTAGGATATCCAAAAGTTTACT
>PVIW01008649.1:0-31457 GCA_004026585.1 Noctilio leporinus | reverse complement strand
ACTTTATCCATCTTGAGTTTATTCTGGTGTATGGTGTGAGTTGATGGTCTACTTTTATCTTTTTGCATGTTGCTGTCCAGTTCTCCCAAGATCACTTGTTGAAGAGACTGTTTTTACTCCATTTGATGTTCCTTCCCCCTTTGTCAAATATTAGTTGACCATAGAGTCCTGGGTTAATTTCTGGGCTCCCTATTCTGTTCCATTGATCTATATGTCTATTCTTATGCCAGTACCTGATAGTTTTGATGACAGTAGCCTTGTAGTATTGTTTGAAGTCCAGTATTGTGATTCCTCCTACCTTGTTCTTCTTTCTCAATATATAGCAGAAAGAAAGAAGGAACTCGTACCCTTTGCAACAACATGGATGGAACTAGAGAGTATTATGCTTAGTGAAATAAGCCAGTCAGTGAAGGACAAATATCATATGATCTCACCCATTACAGGACAATAATGAACAAAACTAACAACAAGCAAAACAGAACCAAATATATGAATACAGTGAATAGGCCTTCAGTGGTCAGGGGGAGAGGGGTTGGGGGGAGGGGGGAGGCAGAGGCAGGGAAGGGGAGCAGCTTAGACAAGAACCTAGTATAAAGGAACCATGGACATGGACAACAGGTGGGATTGACTTTGGGGAGAATGGGTGAGTGGGGAGGGGGACAGAGGGGAGCAAAAAGGGGATGAATGTAATACAACAACAATAAAAAAAGAAAAGAAAAAAAGAAAAGAAAAGAAATTGCTGTGGCTATTTGTGGGCATTTTTGGCTCCATATAAATTTTTGAAGTGTTTTTTCTATTTCTGTGAAGTGTGTCATTGGTATTTTAATTGGGATTGCTTTGAATCTGTAGATTGCTTTGGGTAGTATGGACATTTTAATGATGTTAATTCTTCCCATCCATGAACATGGTATATGCTTCCAAAAAATATGGAATGCTTCACGAATTTGCATGTCATCCTTTTGCAGGGGCCATGCTAATCTTCTCTGTATTGTTCCAATTTTAGTATATGTGCTGCCAAAGCGAGCACTATATTAGTAAATTTAAAAGAAAAAGAAAAAAGAAATAAAATGGACAACCATCACTGATGGGTAATTAATTTATCCTTTAGCAAGGAGTTTTCTATTTCTTTCTAATAGAGTCAAAGCTACAAATGGGATGGCTTTGGAGGGAATCTGATCAATGAAAGACAAATTTGAGTGAATATATTGTAAGTGGAGTGGCTGAGAGAGAGGAAGCGCCTCCAGGGGCCAGAGGTAGAAGAGAAGAGACTGGCCAGGGAGCGGGAGTGTGGGAGAGGAGGAGTTCACCAGCTGGGTCAGGGTGAGGGTGGAGAACTGTGCAGATGTGCCACCCAGGTAGAGGGCAGCTCAGAGCCCCACGGAGAAGGGAGGCCCAACCCCACACACCTGCCATCACACAGGCTCCCACAGAAACTGAAGCTTGAAACTGCGCTCCAGGGAACTTGCCGCTCGCACAACCAGCATGCCCATTGCAGGCAGCAAACCTCCTCAGAGAGCTAGAAGGGAAGGGCTAGCCATTTCCAGTGCACTGTCCCTGCAAGGCTCCCCACAGAACCAGGCACCCATCGAAGGCAGCGAAAAACTCCTCAAAGAGCTGGACAGGGAGGGCTAGTCCCTGCCTGCAAAAATGGTGCTGCCAGCCCCTGGTGGAGCCAGGCACTTGTCAAAGACAGCAGTCATGGGCAGCAGAAACTTCCTCAAAGAGCTAGACAGTGAGGGCTAGCCATCACCCATGCAAATGGTGCTGCAGCCTCCCCATGGATCTAAGTGCACTATGCAGACAGAAACTTACTCAAGGAGCCAGATGGGGAGGAGTAGCCATCAACACCACAAAAGCACCCTGCAGTTCTTCACACAGAACCAGTGAGAGAAGGGAGGGCCCCTAAACGCTCACAGTGCTGAAACCCAGCTAGGCTACTGGAGGCTCAGCCTACCTGGGATGTGGCACTCAGAACCAGCCCTGACTATGACAGCCATAGGCCCTGCCACTCCAAGGCCCTCCCAGCCTGATTTTAGACTTCAGAGACTTGATCAAGGAAAAGAGGCAGACTCAGGAAATGGATCACTGCTAATCTCAGGCACCTGAGTTACACCGAGAGCTACATGAACTACTTTATTTTAAATATATTCTATTTATTTTGTTATTATAGTTGCCCCAATTTTCCCCCCTTTGCCCCCCTCCAACCAGTACCCCATTTCCTCCAGCAATTACCCCCTTAGTTCATGTTCATGAGTCATGCGTATAAGTTCTTTGGCTTCTCTATTTCCTTTGTTCTTCTTAACATCCGCCTGCCTATTCTATAACCACCAATGTGTACATTTAATTTTCCTTTCACATCCAGACTATTCACCATTTAATTACTGCCTTCTGTCAGCTTCTCAAATCAATTAATACAAAGTTTTCTTTTCATTATTCCAAAATGCCTACATTAATTCGTTTAAAGAATTACTCTTTTAAGTAATATGAATTGCAATACTACCAAGCACATGCAAAAATACATTTACACATATTTTTACACATATTTAAAATACATACTGGATTTTGAAGAGTTAATATAAAAAATTTTAAATATGCCAATAACTTACATAATTATTACATGTTAACTGACACTACTTTAGACATATTGTAGCAAAATTAAGCAAATTTTTGTCTTCTTTAATAGTTATTTTACTCCAGAATGCTATTTTTGTAAAATATATCACAGAAATGGTGTATTGCAGAACTCACTTTTGTGAAAGTTGTCCTAAAGACGGTGCCAAACCCATAATAAAAAAAAAAATGAATTTGGTTTTTGAGTCCGATCCTCCCTCCTCCAATAATACAACTCAACTTTATTTTAAGCTACTGGAACTACAACTTATTCCTTCTGGAGTTTTCTATCTTAAACAGATTTATTTATTTATTTATTTATTTAGGCTGTGCACAGGTCTTAATTTTTTCAGTACCCTCTGTTTTTCCTCTACATGTGTTTTACAAGTTGAAAGCTTCAGAAATAATGGTACTTGCAGTTTTCAGCTGGTCCCCAGATTAAATTATTATGTCTACTAAATTGAGGTAAAAAATAAAAATCCCTAGGATTTAAATAATTTTGTAGAATAGTATTCTAGCTATTTTTTGAACTTGTGGTTGACTCCCTATGTGGTCCTAAACTAACCGCTGAACTATTTAAGAGTCTGTTGAGGTAGAGGTTAGGTATGTTCACATTTCCATAATAAAGTTTACTATAGCATTAATTCCTTTTCCCAAGTATCCCCAATTTGGGGGCCTTCATAGCTGGAAATGTATATTTCCACTATCAATTTGAAATGGATCTCATCTAATTTACATGCAAATATGAGAATATATATTGTCTATGTACACAAATCATATAGTTTAATAGTTTGCAACTTCCAATAAAATTGGTCATTCTCAGCATCTTTTCTAACCTAAAGATTGACTGATTTCACAACACACCCATGACCAGTTGGTTGCTATTTAAAACATAAATTGCTAACAAAATCTATATATTACACACCCACAAATAAGCACATATTTTGTAACAGTGAATAAGAAAGATAGCATGCCTTCTATGTAATATACATCCACATTTTCTTAGGTTTTTCTTCTTCCTTAACTGCATTTGATTTTTCTGAGTTATTGCAAGTAACCTGATTTTCCCATATTGTGAAATGATTCCAATTTAAGAAAACTTAACCTGCAGTAATGCAGATACAAGTAATATACAAAATTGTACCTTTTTTAGTAAAATTTTTTATAATAAGATCACTTTAAAGCATTCATAAGTTAAAGCTGGTTCTTATCCATTCAGCTGCCCTATGTCTTTTGATTGGTACACTTAATCCATTTACTTTGTACCTGTGTTCCTGTCTGTCTCTCTGTTTCTTCATCTTCTTAAAGCAGACCCTTTAGCATCTCTGGCAATGCTGATTAGGTGGAAATATATTCTTTTAGACTTCTTTTGTCTGGGAAGCTCCTTATTTCACCTTCCATTTTGAATGACAGCTTGCTGGGTAGAGTATTTTTGGTTGAAGGCCTTCGTTTTTCACTGCTTGAAATATTTTTTACCATTCCCTTCTGGTTTGTTGTGTTTCTGTTGAGAAATCAGCTGATAACCTTATGGGAGTCCCCTTGTATGTTATTAGCTGTTTCTCTCTTGCTGCTTTTAGGATTCTCTCCTTGTCTTTGAAATTTGTCACTTTAATTATAATGTGTCTTGGAGTGGGCCTGTTTGGGTTCATCTTCCTTGGGACCCTTTGTGCTTCCTGAGTTTGCATGACATTTTCTCTCCTCAAGTTAGGGAAGTTTTCTGTCATTACTTTTTCAAATAGGTTTTCTACTCCTTGCTCCTCCTCCTCTCCTTTTGGGAGCCCTATGATATGGATGTTATTACATTTCATGTTATCCTGTAGCTCTCTTAAAACCTCTTCATTCTTTTTTCATTTTGTTGCACTGCCTGGGAATTTTTTTCTACATTGACCTCCAGCTCACTAATCCAATCCTCTGCTTTCTTTAGACTGCTTTTGATTCCTCCTACTGTGTTCTTCTAATCAGAAATGGTATTCTTCATTTCCTCCTGGCTCTTATTGAAGGTTTCTAGGTCCTTTTTAATGCTGGTGTAGTTCTCAGTAAGTTCCTTGTAGCTTTCCTGGAGTTCTTTGTAGTTCCCCTGGAGTTGTTTGTAGTTTTCTTTGAACTTGCTGAGCTCATTGAGCTTCTCTATCATCATTATTTTGAATTCCATGTCTGATAGAGTGCTTCTATTTCATTTTGCACTCTTTCTAGGGATTCTTCCTTTCCATTTGCTGCGGGTTTTTTTGTTTCCCCAATTTAGGTGGCTCTTGTTTGTTTCTGCTTCTTAGATTGGTCTGCTTTGATTTACTGTCATAGTGGTGTGCCTTTCTGTGGTGTAGGGGTGCACTTTTTTACTTCCTGGATTTGGGTTTGGTAACATCAGTTCATGTCCCAGTCTAGGCCTAGTCAGCCAGTTGGAGACTACCAGAGATCCACTGTCTCTGCTTGTCTCCTTTAGTTGTTAATCCAATCAGCTTGTGATCAGTGGTCAATTTTAGGCACCTCTGCATGGAGCAGATGAATTCAGTTGTTAATCCAATCAACCTGTGATCTGAGGTCAGGTTAAATCACTGCTGGATGGGGCAGATTAATTCCTATGGGTGAGGCTATGGCTTCCCCTCAGGATCCTGCCCTTTGGAGAAGAATGATCTGTTGGCTGTATGAGGCAACAATGGGCTCAACAAAGGTCAGCAATGGGCTCACAGACTGCTCCCTCAGCTTTTCCCCTAAAGCCACTGCCCCAAACTTTCCCCAAGCTTCTCTAGTCCACTGTGCCCTCCCTCTACTGGAGCTCAGAGTAAGTGGGCACCACTGTATTTTTATTCATGGTCCCGTTAAGAATTTGGTCTCTCTGTCAAGCCTGCTAAACCTGGTGGCTTTTTGCTTTTCACAGCTGGGTGCTGTTTTACTCTCAGCTGTGTTGCTGTAGGCTGGGAAACCCAGTTGGAGATTCAGATCCCACACTTCTGAGGTGGAACCCCTGGTTGCTGAGGTGTTTCTCCATCCCTTCAGCTGCCACATTTGGGAGCCCTGCCAGCCCTCTCACATCAACATTTCCTACCAGTCACGTTGTGATGAATCAGCTCTACTGTTCTGTCCCTGGTAATAAGACTTCTCTCCAGCTGGTGTTCTGTTGGTTATTCTGGATGATTTCTCCCCAATTATTTTGTAATTCCAGTTTAGTCTTGGGAGGAGATTGACGTAGCTCCAGTTACTCCTCTGCCATCTTGGTTCTCTCTACCTGAACTATTAATCCCTAACAATGTATGGGATGTGATAGAAAGAGTGTCTCTTAATCAGCCCACTGGAGTTAAATTAGCAACACACAACAAATACAAAATACAACCAGACAGTCTAAGTTAATGACATAAAGGGCACCCCAAGAGCAACAAATTGAGGAAATCTAGGAGACTGAAACACTGAACTCCACAAATCTCCTAACACAGAAGGGCACTCCACGAAGGCAGGGAATCCAAGACAAAAAAAAAAGCAATAACAGACACACAAAATGGGGAAATAAAGAATTAGTCCATCACCAAAAGAAAGGAAGAATCACCAGACAGACTGAGATTTGAAATAGAAACTAGCAAGCTATCAGACATAGAATTCAAAGAAATCATAAGAAGGCTCCATGAACTAGTGAAACTCAAAGAAAACTACAAAGAACTCCAGGGCAACTACAAGAAACTTACTGAAAATTACACCAGCATTTAAAAAGACATAGAAACCATCAGTAAGAATTAGGAGGAAATAAAGAACACAATCTCAGAACTGAAGAAAACAATAGAAGAAATTCAAAGTATGTTAGATGAAGCAGAGGATCTGATCAGCAAATTGGAGGACAACAGGCAAAAAATAACCAGACTTTGCAACAAAATGAAAAAAGACTTAAAAAGAATAAAGAGGCTTTAAGAGAGATACAGGACAACATGAAACATATTAATATCTCTATCAAAGGGATATCAGAAAGGGAAGAGAAGCAAGGGATAGAAAACCTGTTTGAAAAAGTAATGACAGAGAATTTCCCTAAAATGATGAGTGAAAGGGTCACTCAAGTTCTGGAAGCACAGGGGGTCCCAATGAAGATGAACTCAAACAAGCCTACTGCAAGACACATCATAATTAAAATGGCAAACTTCAAAGACAAAGAGAGAATCCTAAAAGCATCAAGAGAGAAATAGCAAATAACATATAAGGGAACTCCAATAAGGTTATCAAAAGATTTTTCAACAGAAACAATACAAGCCAGAAGGGAGTGGCAAAAAAAAAAAAAAAATACTCCAAGTACTGAAAAACAAAGGCTTGCAACCAAGAATAATCTATCCAGCAAGGCTCTCATTTAAAATGAAAGGAGAAATAAGGAGTTTCCCAGGCAAAATAAAGATTAAAGAATACACCTCCACCAAACCAGCACTGCAAGAGATGCTAAAAGGCCTTCTTCAAAAAGATGAAAAAACAGTGACAGAGAGGAATACAGGAACAAAGGGGGGGAAATGTCAATAAAGAAGTACCTGTCAATAATAACCTTAAATGTAAATGGATTAAATGCACCAATAAAAGACATAGGGTAGTTGAATGGATAAGAAAACCCTACCCACATATATGCTGTCTACTTGAGCCCACCTCAGAACAAAAGATCAACACAAACTGAAAGTGAAGGGATAGAAATATATATTTCAAGCAAATGGACATGAAAAAAAGGCTAGGGTGACAATACTTAT
Organism: Noctilio leporinus; assembly: GCA_004026585.1. NCBI lineage: Eukaryota > Metazoa > Chordata > Mammalia > Chiroptera > Noctilionidae > Noctilio > Noctilio leporinus. Next base: position 24,144 of record PVIW01008649.1, on the reverse strand, counting down.
ATCAGACAAAATAGATTTCACAATGAAGGACATAAAAAAAGACAAAGAAGGAAATTTCATAATACTTAAGGGAAAAATTCATCAAGGAAACATAATCCTTATAAATATGTATGCACCCAACATAGGAGCACCCAAATATATAAGGAAAATCTTGGAGGACCTCAAGAAGGATATAGACAGCAACACACTAATAGTAGGGGATTTCAATACCCCATTATTAACAATGGTCAGATCTTCTAAGCAAAATAATCCAAGGATTATATAGCATTGACCCACAATCTAACTGAAATGGACTTAACTGACACATACAGAACTTTTCACCCCAAAGAAGCAAAATATACATTCTTCACTAAGGCACATGGAACATTCTCAAAGATAGATCACATGGTAGTAAACAAAACAAGGCTCCACAAATTCAAGAAAATTGAAATCATACCACGCATCTTCTCAGATCACAATGGCTTGAAACTAGAAACCAATCTCAAGAAAAAAAAATCCAGAAACGATATAATTCATGGAGACTGAATAACATGCTATTAAGTAAGGAATGGGTTAATAATGAGATCAAAGAAGAAATCAAAAAGTATCTGGAAACAAATGAACACAAATTCACAACACCGCAAAACCTACAGGACACAGGGAGGGCAGTTCTCAGTGGGAAATTCATAGAAATACAGACCTACCTAAAAAGGCTAGAAGAAACTCATACAAACCACCTAACCATAAAGCTTCAATAAGTAGAACAGCAACAACAAACAAAGCCCAGAGCAAGCAGAAGGAAGGAAATTATCAAGATCAGAGAAGAATTAAACAACATAGAGACTAAAAGCACAATTCAAAGGATCAACAAATCCAGGAGCTCTTTTTTGAGAAGATAAACAAATTTGACAAACCATTAACTAGACTCATCAAGAAAATAAGAGAGAGGCCCCAAATAAACAAAATCAGAAACAACAGAGGAGAAATCTGGTATCACACAAATACAAAGGATTGTAAGAAATTACTAAATATAACTATATGACAAGAATTTGACATGGGTGAAATGGACAAATTTCTGGGAATGTGTAACATACAAAATTCAAACAAGAAGCAGAAATCCTGAATAGACCAATAACAACTAGCAAAATTGAAGAAGTAATAAAAAATCTCCCAGCCCACAAGAGCCCTTGTCCAGATGGCTACACATGTGAATTTAACCAAACATTTAGGAAAGAACTAAATCCTATCCTCCTTAAACTATTCAAAAAAAAAAAAAAAAAATCCAAGAGGAGGCAAGACTCCTAAATTCTTTTTATGAGGCCAGTATTATTCTAATCCCCAAAGCAGGTCAAGACCCAACAAAAAAAAGAAAGCTAGAGGTCATTATCTCTGATGAACTTAGATGTGAAAATTCTCAACAAAATCTTGACAAACAGGATCCAACAATATATTTTAAAAATTATACACCATGACCAAGTGGTATTCATCCCAGGGTCACAAGGATGGTTTAATATTTGCAAATCAATAAATGTAATACACCACATAAACAAACTGAAAAACAAAAACCATATGACCATATCAATAGATGCCAAAAAAGCACATGATAAAGTACAGCATCCTTTTATGATAAAAACCCTCAGCATGATGGGAATAGAGGGAACATACCTCAATATAATAAAGGCCATATATGAGAAACCTGTAGCTGACATCATACTCAACAGGCAAAAACTGAAAGTCTTTCCCTTAAGATCAGGAACAAGGCAAGGGTGTCAACTCTCTCCACTTCTATTCAACAAAGTCTTGGAAGTTCTAGCCACAGCAATCAGACAAGAAAAAGGAATTAAAGGTATCCAAATTGGAAAGAAGGGAGTCAAACTGTCATTATTTGCAGATGACATGATAGTGTACATAGAAAGGTTTTCTATGTAAACCTTATAGATTCCACTAAAAAACTACTCCACCTAATAACTGAATTTGGCAAAATAGCTGGATACAAAGTCAATATTCAGAAATCAAAGGTATTTTTATACACCAACAATGAAACATCAGAGATAGAAACTGGAAAACAAATCACATAGCAACAAGAAAAATAAAGTACTTAGGAATAAATTTAACCAAGGAAGTAAAGGACTTGTACTCAGAAAACTATGGAATACTGAAGAAAGAAATTAAGGAAGACACAAATAAATGGAAGCATATACCATGTTCATGGTTGGGAAGAATTAACATCATTAAAATGTCCATACCACCCAAAGCCATCTACAGATTCAACGCAATCCCTATTAAAATACCAACACCATATTTCACATAATTAGAACAAATACTTAAAATATTCACCCTGGCTGGTAGCACAGTGGATAAGGCACTGGTCTGTAAACCCAATGGTCACTGTTTCAATTCCCCAGCCAGGGCACATAACCAGGTTGCAAGCCAGGTCTCCAGCCATGTCTGTGGCTGGAGGCAGGTGAAAGGCAACTATACATTAATGTTTCTCTCTCCCTCTGCCTCTCTCCTTTCCTCCCTCTCTGGAAATAGTAAATAAAAAAATTTTTTTAATCATATGGAGTCAAAAATGACCCTGAGTAGCTACAAAAATCCTAAGAAAGATAAAGTAGGAGGAATCACAGCACCAGACATCAAGCTATATTACATACAAAACCATAGTAACCAAAACAGTCTGGTACTGGCATAAGAACAAACAAACAGATCAATGGAATAGAATAGAGAGTCCAGAAGTAAACCCAAGACTCTATGGGCAACTATTATTTGACAAAGGGGGAAGGAACATAAAATGGAGTGCAAATAGCCTCTTCAACAAGTGGTGTTGGAAAAACTGCACAGGCACATTAAAAAAAAAAAAAAATGAAACTAGACCACAAACCTAAACCATACACCAGAGTAAACTCAATATGGATAAAAGACTTAAACATAAGCAGTGCCACCATAAAAGCCCTAGAGGAAAACATAGGCAAAAACATTGCAGATATCCCATGCAGCAAAATTTTCACTAAAATATCTCCCAAGGCAAGGGAAATAAGGACAAATAAACAAATGAGACTACATTAAACTAAAAAGCTTCTGCTCAGCTAAAGAAAACATCAAGAAAATAAAAAGGGAACCAACCATATGGGAAAACATATTAGCCAATGACACCTCAGACAAGGATTTAATATCCAAAATATATAAAGAGCTAATATGACTCAACACCAATGAGACAAAAACCCAATTTTTAAAAATGGGCAAAGGACCTGAACAGACACTTCTCCAAGGAAGACTTACAAAGGGCCCATAGGCACATGAAAGAATGCTCAATATCACTAGCCACCAGAGAGATGCAAATTAAAATCACAACGAGATACCACCTCACACCTGTTAGAATGGCCATCATCAACAAACAACAAACAACAGGTGCTGGCAAGGATGTGGAGAAAAGGGAGCCCTGGTGCACTGCTGGTGGGAATGCAGACTGGTGCCACCATTATGGAAGACAGTATAGAATTTCCTCAGAAAACTAAGACTAGAACTGCCTTATTACCTAGTGATTGCACTGCTAGGATTATACCCAAAGAATACTGAAACAGCAATTCAGAAGAACCTATGCACCTCTATGTTCATAACAGCACTATTTACAATACCCAAGTGCTGGAAACAACCTAAGTGCCCTTCAGTGGATAAATGGATCAAAAAAATTTGGTACGTTTATACTATGGAGTTCTATGCAGCAGAAAGAAAAAGAGAACTCCTACCATTTGTACAGCATGGATGGAACTAGAGAGTATCATGCTTAGTGAGATAAGTCATGCAGCAAAAATTAAATACTACATGTTCTCACTTAATATCGGAGACTAATGAACAAACAAACAAAACAGAACCAGAGACATGAATACAGGGAGTATACTTTCAGTGTATAGAGGGGAGGGGGTGGTGCTGGGGGTGGAGGTGAGGGTAGGGGAGAAGGAGGCAAGGAAGGGGAATAGCATGGATGACCCATGGACACAAACAATAGGTGGGATTGACTGTGGAGGTAGATAAGGAGGGTGGGGAAGGGGGAGGCAGAGGGGAGAAAATGAGATGCAAGTAATATAACAATGATAAATATATAAATTATTTTTAAAAACTGTGATACATTTACACAATGGAATATTACTCAGCAGAAAGAAAGAAGGAATTCCTATCTTTGCTACAGCATGGATAGAACTGGAGACTATTATTCTAAGTGAAATAAGCCAGTCAGTGAAAGACAAATACCACATGATCTCACTTATTAGAGAAATCTTATGAACAAAATAATAAGCAAAATAGAGCCAGATCCATAGAATTATGGAACTGACAAATGGCTCTAAGGTGGGAGGAGGGACTTGGTGACCATTTGAAATAAGGTGAAGGGATTAGTGAAATAACTTTGATGAAGATCCCATGGACATGGACAATGGTGAGGGGACTGATTATGGAAGTGGGGGGTAGGCTGGGTGGAAGAGTCACAAAGGGGGGAAAAGTGGGACAACTTTAATAGTATAAATAATTAAAAAATTAAAAAACACTTTTAGATTAGGTCATCTTGATGTGACTACTGAAAGAATTTAATAAATAAGAACCAGCCCTGGCTGGTGGCACAGTAGATAAGCTGCTGGCCTGCGGACCCAAAGGTTGCTGGTTCAATTCTCTAGTCAGGGCGCATAATGAGGTTGCAAGCCAAGTCTCCAGCAGGTCTGTAGTTGGAGGCAGGTGAAAGGCAACCATACATTAATGTCTCTCTCCCTCTCTGCCTCTCTCCTTTCCCCTCTCTTTAAAAGTAATAAATAAAACCTTAAAAAAAAAAAAAAAAGAACCAAAAGACAATACCATATCAAAAAGCAAAAACTTGTTCTTTAAATTACTGAAAATAAAATATAAAACTCCATCCTTGAGCCTTTTACCTCTCATTCTTTCATTAGACTATTTGATATCATGTGTTCCTGTGTATATATATATCCAAATTATTTCCCAAATCAAAGACCTATTTTTAAACATATTTTGAAATATGTTTAAAACTGAAATAAGGTATACTATAGCTCAGCTTAAAGCAATTCAACTAGAGTGTTAGTGTTTGAAAGTCCAAGCCTAAAGCTAGTCTTCCTGGTTTGCATCCCTTCCTTTCCACTTACCTGCAACATGGGCACAATATATTTGCTTCATAGTGTTACTCAGAGGATTAAGTGTCCATTCCCATCAAGCCTTTGAAAAACATACAATATAAGCCCTTGAGAAATGATAACTACTCACCCCATGAACAATACTTTTGAGGTGAGACCAGTAGACCATAACCCAGGGCTGGCATTAATGGAATTCAACCATCTTGAGTAAAGCTGAATGAAGATGGATGCAACAGCTACAGCCTATCACTCCAACAACTGCTGCCAAAACAGATTCCTGTGCTGGATATGCTCTGATTGTGACCCAGCAGATCGCTACACTCAGCCCTGTGAAGATTTCTGGAGACCATGATCAAGAAAAGAATTGCTGTGATTGGGGCAAGTGTGAGTGGGCTCACATCTATCAAGTGTTGCCTGGAAGAAGGCTTGGAGCCCATCTGCTTTGAAAGGACTGATGACATCAGAGGGCTCTGGAGGTTCCAGGAAAATCCTGAAGAAGGAAGGGCCAGTTTTTATAAATCAGTGATCATCAACACTTCTAGGGAGATTATGTGCTTTGGTGACTATCCCATCCAAGATCATTTCCCTAACTTCATGCACAACTCCCAGGTCCTGGAGTATTTCAGGATGCATGCCAAAAAATTTGACCTTCTAAAGTATATCTGATTGAAGACTACTGTGTGTAATGTGAAAAAGCAGCCCAACTTCTCCACTTCAGGCCAATGGGATGTGGTCACAGACTCTGAAGGGAAAAATGAGGTCAATGTCTTTGATGGAGTCATGTTTTGCACTGGCCATAATACTAATGCTCACTTACTCTTGGAAAGCTTCCCTGGAATGCAGACTTTCAAAGGACAGTACTTCCATTGTCAAGACTATAAGAATCCAGAGAGTTTCACTGGAAAGAGAATCATTATAATTGGTGTTAGGAATTCTGGAGGAGATCTGGCTGTGGAGGTTAGCCACGTAGCCAAGCAGAACTCCGAGTCGGCATCCAACAATCAATGATGAACTGCCAAATTAATTTCTGACTTGGTGAAGGTGAAAGGAAATGTGAAGGAATTCACAGAGACAGCTGCCATATTTGAAGATGACTCCAGGGAGGATGACATTGATGCTTTTATCTTCTCCACAGGTTATATCTTTGATTTTCCTTTTCTTTGAAAATTATGTCAAAGTAGTAAAAAACAAAATAGCTCTGTATTAAAAGGTCTTCCCTCCTAACCTGAAAAAACCAACTCTTACAATCATAGGCTTGATACAGCCCTTAGGTGCCACTATGCCCATTTCAGAGCTCCAAGGACTCTGGGTCACTCAAGTGTTTAAAGGGCTAAAGACATTACCTTCCCAAAGTGAAATGATAATAGAAATAAATAAGGCTCAAGGACAAATTGATAAAAGGTATGTGGAGAGCCAACACCACACCATTCAGGGAGATTACATGGATACCATGGAAGAGCTTGCTGATCTGGCAGGTGTCAAGCCCAATCTACTGTCTCTGGCCTTCACTGACCCCAAATTGGCATTACAGTTAATATTGGGACTCCAATCCAATATCATCTACAGGGCCCTGGAAAGAGGGATGGGGCTCAGAAAGCTATCCTTACCATAGAAGACAGTAACAGGAATCTTCTGATAACAAGAGGAACTGAAAACAGTAATTCCATGACTTCAGCAATAACAATGGCGAGGTTTGTATTGGCTGTTGTTTTCTTGGCTATAATTGTAACCTATTTTAGCTGTTCCATTGTCCTTGCACCAGGTTTCTTTGGGAAGCTGGAGTTAGAGATGCCTTCAGAATCTGACAAGATTAAACAATGCTTAGTTTCACACTGCCCAGAAATCTACTTTTATTTCTCTTTCCTAGGCATTAGTTCTCATTATTCCTTTCCCCACAATGAAATTCCAGTTTTTTCATTCATATTCACTTATCTTCCTTATTCTTATGGCCCATCATTCTTTTCTTTCAGCAATCCCTGGACTATAAGCTCCAAAAGCCTCTTAGTCATCCTTTTATGTCCTTTGCAGAGTTCTTGACACATGATAGATGCTTAATATTTGTTGTTATCAAATATCATGGTGGGGAGTATACATCAATATCTGTATAAGAAATTGGTGACAGTGTAACTCTGTTTCTGATTTGTTTTTCCATTAGAAATTCAATCTTTTGTTTCTTTTTAATATTGTAATTAAACATATGTTTCCCGAGGGATAGAAAAAATAATAGTCTTATAATAGTCATACATAATTAAGATATATAGATAATTAAACATTTCTTTCTCACTAGCTATTTACTAGTGTATCTGATACCTGGTCATTTTGAATCTTCCTCTCAACTAAAGGCCTTTACTATCTTAGTGAAGAAACTATCTTTATCTTTCTATGCTTATGGGTTATTCTAATAATCTAGCATTTGTCAGAAAGTTCAACTTTGTTGAGACTTTGAATTAGGTGACCTATCATATTTAAACTCTTAGTTTGCATATATGAAATATCAGTAGCTGCCTACTGTTGTTAGTGTGGGCTATAAATGTGATTTGATTTGTCTCCCCCATTCCTGTTTTCTCTACTCCAATCTCTCACACTTAAAAGTCTAAGTAATAAGTATTTGAAGAGGGTGGTCATTTCATTTCTGTATTAAATTAGAATTGATATTAACTAATATAAGGGCATTCAGAGGGAAAGGGGTAGGGAGGTAGTAAAGGGTAAAGGGAGTCAAGTATAGGGTGATGGAAGATATGACTTCGGGTTGTGGGCATACAATGCAATACACAAATGATGTATCATAGAACTATACACTTAAAACTTATATCATTTTACTAACCAATGTTACTCAAATAAATTTATTTAAAAATTTAAAAAATAGCCCTGGCTGGTGACACAGTAGATAAGGCACCGGCCTGTGAACCCAAAGGTCACTGGTTTGATTCCCAGCCAGGGCACATAACCAGGTTGCAAGCCAGGTCTCCAGCCAGGTCCGTAGCTGGAGGCAGGTAAAAAAGACAACCATACATTGGTATTTCTCTCCCTCTCTTTCTCCCTCCCTTCCTCACTCTCTAAAAATAATAAAATAAAATATTTTTTAAATAATAAATAAAAATTAAAAATAAATTAAAAGAAAAAAAACATTGTAAGGGGAGATCCAAAATGGCAGAGGGGTAAGTGGAAGCTACACTAAACTCCTCCCAGGACCAACCTGTAATTACAAGTAAATTGTAGAGAAATCATTTGTAATAAACAACTGAATAATAGCAAGAGAGAAGCCTTATAATCATGGACAGACATAAAAAACCACATCACCAAAACATGACTGATAGGGAGTGAGGAGATGAGAGAGAGCTGGCTGGACTCCTATGAGTGACAGTAAAAGTGTGGGAAGGAAATTTCAGCAGCTAGGGGGTTCACCCTAAGAACTGTAGGGTCTAAATCCCAATGAGCTCCACACCCTCCAGCACCAGAGCTGTAAAGGTACCAAAAACCATGCAGCTGTGAAAAGCAGTGGGCTCCCATCTGCCAGAGAGAGATGACTGGAGGCACAGAGAGCCTCTTAAAGGGCCAATGAATGAAACTGAGTTTGCAGCCACTTATCCTAGCTCTGGCAAAGGGGGTGCAGATTGGACAAAGGAAGCTTCAGGAGAGTCTAGGCATGGTGGTTTTGGGGAAAGAACCAAGGGAGCAGCTGCAATTATTCCTGTGCTGAGTCATTCCGCATACTGCAGGAGCTGTCTTGTTTAAGTAGATACCACTCCCCTCTAAGCAGTATCAGCCTGAGGGGAAGCAACAGCAACACCCAGAGGAATTACTCTGCCCCACCTTGTGATGCTTAAGCATGACTGCTGATTATAGACTGACTAGATTAACAACTGAAGAAGGCAGCTAGAGACTGTGGATTGCTGGTATCTCAAATAGGCTGCCTAGGCCCAGACTCAGACACCACCTGATATCACCAGGGGCATATCCTAAAGGAATACCATGGGAAACACTAAAATCTACTGAGAAAAATTCCATCACTGCAGTTTTCTTCATGATTTGTATTATTTTCTCTCCTGCATAACATCCATTTCTTGTCCTTCAAGTTTGTGCCTGTTAGGTCACCACATTTTATAATATAGTTTATTTCAAATCTCATATTTTGCTCCTGTTCTTTTATGCCATTTACTGTTTTCCCCTCATTTTATTTTTGTTTTAAATGTTTCTTTTCTCTCTGGTTATGACTTGTTTCCATTCCACACTTTTATTATTTTTCCCCCTTCCAGCCTCTCAAAATGATTTTTCTTGTCATTAGACATGTCACATTCACTTTCCTATTCTTAAAATACCCTGATTTTCTCTCCATCTTTTACCAATATTTGCTTGTTTGTTTTGGATATGGTCTTTGTTGTGGCATTTCTTCAATTTTATTTCTATATATTCACTATTTTGTATTTGAAATCTCAAATTTTATTATTCTCCTCTTCTAATCCATTATGCCTTTCTCCTGACTTTCTTTTTTCTTCATTTTAAATCATTTTTTTTCTGTTTTAGACTGCTTTCCATCCCTCACTCTTAGTATTCCTTCTCGCTCTATCCTCTCAAAATCATTTCTCTTTCCTCTAGATATCTATTAATCTTTTCTTTCTTTCTTTTTTCCCTCTTATTCCCATCCCACTTATATTAATCTTTGTTCATTTGTTGTTGATAATGCTGTGGTGGATTTCCCCCCCCAAATGGTTCCTATCCACCCCCATCTTGTCTCTATTTCATATTCTTATTATTGTTCTTCCTGCTCCTCAAAATCATTTTTCTTTCAATTAATCATCTCATATTTGTTTTCCCTTTCTTATAATGTCCTAATTCCTTTACACCTTTATTAATATTTACTCATTTATTGTGATTCTGGGTGGAAGATTTTGTGGGCATGGGTTTCATTCATGGGCTGTTTGGTTTTATTCTAGCATCTTTACAATAGCACACTAGACACAGTGGATGGAGTGACTCTCAGTCAGTCAGCCAGTCAGAGGGAATGACCCACTAAAGAAAAACCCAACAACCAAAACCCAATTATACACAGAGAGCCCACATAAGTGGCACAAAGGGCATTCCAAGAGCATCAAGTTCAAGAATCAAGGAACCACACAACTGAATCCCACAGGTCTCCTACCACAGAAAGTCACACCATGAAGACTGAGACTCAAAGCACATCAATTTAAGACACAGAAATAAACAGGAAGAATCACCTAAAATGGGGAGATAAAGAAACAACCCCCAATCAAAATGAAAGGAGAAATTCCCAGAAAGAGTGCTAAATGAAATAGAGGCAAGCAAACTACCAGAGACTGAGTTCAAAATAATGATTATGTGGGGGGAGGTCTCTCTCTCCACCTCACACCATGGATCATCACCCCTCTCGCATTTCACCCTCCCTTCCTTGCTCCAGAAAAAAAAAAAAGAAAATGATTATAAGGAGGTTCAATAAGCTCAGTGAAAACTGCAAAGGACTCCATAGAAGCTACAAGGAATTTACCAAAAACTACACCAGCATGAAAAAGGACATAGAAATTATTGATAAGAGCCAGGAGGAAATGAAGAATATAGTATCTTAAATGAAGAACACAGTAGAAAGAATTAAAAGGAGGCTAGATGATGTAGAGGATGAAATCAGCAAGCTGGAAGACAAAGTAGAAAAAAATTCCCAGACAGATCAATAAAGCAAAAAATGACTCAGAAAGAAAAAAGAGGGTTTAAGGAAGCTGTAGGATAACATGAAACATAATAATATCTGTATCATAGGGATGCCAGAATGAGAAGAAGAGGAAGAAAAGATAGAAAACCTGGTTGAAAACTAATTACAAAAATATTTCCCTAACTTGGTGAGGGAAAAAGTCACACAAGTTCATGAAGCACAGAAGGTCTCAATCAAGATGAACCCAAGGAGGCTGACTCCAAGACAAATCATAATTAAAGTGTCAAAATTTAAAGACAGAGAGAATATTAAAGACAGCAAGGAAGAAGCAGCTAGTAATATACAAGGGAGCTCTGATGAGGCAATGAGTTGATTACTCAACAGAAACACTACAAGCCAGAAGGGAATGTCAGAAAATATTCCATGTAATAAAAAGCAAAAGCCTGGAATCAAGACAATTCTACACAGCAAGGCTCTCATTTGAAATGGGAAACAAAAGGAAGACCAAAAAAATGGCAAAGAATACAACACCAAAATGACATTGCAAGTGATGCTAAAGGGACTGTGTTAAGAAGATGGAGAGAGAGCGAAAGAAGGAGAGGGAGGGAAGCAGAGATAGAGAGGGAAAAGGAGAGAGAGGGAGGGAGAGGGGGAGACAGAGAGGGAGAGAGAAGGAGAAGAACACAGATAAAAAGGGGAAAATAGCAATGTGTAAGTGCCTATCAATAATAACCTTACATGTAAATGCATTAAATGCTCCCATCAAAAGACAGAGGATAGCTGAATGGATAAGAAAACATGAACTGCATATATGCTGTCTACAAGAGACCCACCTTGGAACAGAAGATCTACAGAGATTTAAGGTGAAGTGATTGAAAAAAAATATCTCAAAGAAACATGAAAAAAAGTTGGAGTAGCAATACTTATATCAGGAAAATAGGTCTTTTTAAAAGGCCATATAAAGAAACAAAGGAGGATAATGCATAATACTTAAGGGAATAATACATCAAGAAGATATAACCTTTGTAAACACATAGGTACACAACACAGGATCATCAAATATATAAGAAAAATCTTGGAGAACTTCCAGAAGAATATCAACATCAACACACTTATAGGGGAAAATTTAAAGTCCCATTGTCAATAGTGAATAGATCTTCCAAGCAAAGAATTAACAAAAATATTGTGGTATCAAACAACACTCTAGATCAACTGAACTTAATTGATATATACAAAACATTTTACACCAAAGAAGCAAAATATACATTCTTTTCACATGCACATGGAACATTTTCAAACATAGACCACATGATAGGACACAAAACAAGCCTCAACAAGTTCAAGAGTATTGAAATAATACGAAACATCTTGAATCACAAGGGCTTGAAACTAGAAACTGACTTCAAGGAAAAAACTCAAAAACATTAAAATTCAGTGAGATTCAATAACACAATATTAAATAATTAATGTATTGACAATGACGTTAAGGAAGAAATCAATAACTTTCTTGAAGCAAATTAAAATGAACACAGAACAACCCAAAATTTATAGGACAGACTGAAGGCAGTCCTGAGAGGGAGGTTCATAGCAATACAAGCCTACTTATAAAGACAGAAATATTTCAAATAAACAACTTAACCCTATATTTATAAGAACTTAAGGAATAACAACAAACAAAGCCCAGAATGAGTAGAAGGAAGGAAATAGTCAAGAACAGAGCAGAATTAAATGACATAAAAACTAGAATAATTCAGAGGATCAATGAATCCAGGAGCTGGTTCTTTGAATAGATAAAGTGACAAGCCTTTTACCAGACTCAACAAAAAAAAAAAAAAAAAAAGGAGAGGGCTCAAATAAGTAAAATTAGAAACAAAAGAGGGGAAATTGCAACCAATCCCACATAAATGCATGGGGTTGTCAGAAATTACTGTGAACAACTACATGCCAAGAAGTTTGACAACCTACGTGAAATGGACAAATAACTAAAACATATAATTTTCCAAAACTGAATCAAGAAGAAGCAGAAAGCCTGAAGAGAATGATAACAACTCAAAAAACTCATGCCAAACCAAAGCCCTGGACTAGATGGATTCACAGGTGAATTTCAGCAAACATTTAGAGAAGAGCTAATGCCTATCCTTATCAAACTATTCCAAAGAAATTCAAGAAGTGCAAAGACTCCCAATATTTTTTATGAGACCAGTATTTTTCTAATCCAAAACCAGGTAAAAATGCAACAAGAAAAGACATCTAAGGGACAATATTGATGATGAACATAGAAGCTAAAATCCTCAGCAAAAGATTCTCAAACTGAATCCAGCAATACATTAACAAGATCATACAGCATGATCAAGTGGGATTCATCTCAGGGACACAAGGATGATATAATTTTATTTGCAAATCAGTGAACATAATACACCATATAAACAAAATGAAGACAAAAATCACATGATCATATCAATGAATGCTAAAAAAGCATTTGATAAAGTACAGCATCCATTTATGATAAAAGCACTCATCAAAGTGGGACTAGACAGATCATACCTCTACATAATAAAGGCCATATATGAGAAACCTACAACCAATATCATATTCATCAGGCAAAAATTAAACTTTCCCCTTAAGATCCAGAACAAGACAAGGGTAACCACTTTCACCACTTTTATTGAACACAGTATTAGAAGTTCTAGCTACAACAATCAGAGAAGAAAAAATAAATAAAAGGAATCCAAATTGGAAAGGGAGAAGTAAAACTGTCATTATTTGTGGATGACATGATAGTGTACATAGAAAATCTTATAGGTACCATAAAAATAAATACTAGAGAAAATAAGTGAATTTTGAAAAACGGTGGGATAAAACCCAATATTCAGAAATCAAAAATATCTTTGTATACCAACAATGAAATGTCAGAAGTCTAAATTAGGGTGGAAATTCCATTTATTATAACAACAAAAATAAATAAATTACATAGGAATAAACTTAACCAAAGAGGTAAAAGACCTGTACTCAGAAAACTACAAAACAGTGAAGAAAGAAATTAAGGAAGACACAATAAATGGAAGTATATATCATGTTCATGGATTGGAAAAATTATCATCATTAAAATGTCCATACTGCCCAAAACAATATATAGACTCAATTCAATTCCTATTAAAATACCAATGACATAGTTCACAGATTTAGATAAAATTATATTTTAGTTATATGAAAACAGAAATGACCCCAAATAGCTTCAGCAATCTTGAGAAAGAAAAACAATAGCATAAGGGATGACAACACCTGATAATAAACTATTTACTACAAGGCCACTATTATAAAGACAGTCTGGTGCTGGCATAAGAACAAACACATAAATCAAAGGAACAGAACATAGAGCCCAGAAATAAACTCATGTCTCTACGCAATTAATATTTGACAAAGGGGATACAAACATACAATTGAGTAAAAATAGCCTCTTCAACAAATGGTTTTGGGAGAACTTAACTAGTGAAAACTAGAAACTAAACCACCAACTTACACCTGTATACCAGAATAAACTCAAGATGGATAAAAGACTTAAAAACAAGCCATGACACCATAAAAGTCCTAGGGGAAAACATGGGCAGCAAAATTTCAGATATCCCATGACAATATATTTTTGAGGGCAAGAAAAATAAAGAATAAATAAATGGGACTACATCAAATTTAAAAACTTCTGCCCAGCTAAAGAACACATCAAAATAAAAGGGGAGCCAACCATATTTATTGATGAGACCTTGGACAAGGGTTTGATCTCCAAAATATATACAGAAATCGTACAACTCAATACCAGAAAGACAAACAATCCAATTTTAAAAATGGGAAAATTAATTAGCATAAGCATTTTAAAATAATGAAAAGAAAACTTTGTATTAATATGATTTGAAAAGCTGACAGACGAAAGTAATTAAATAGTAATTAAAATAGAATTGTCTGGATGTGAAAAAAGAAAAAAGAAAAGTATACGTTAGTGAATGGACAGGGGAATGTTAGGAATAATAGATGAGCTCTGGGTAGTGTGGCTCAGTGGATTGGAACTGACCTGTGAACCCAAATGTTACTGGTACAATTCCCCAGTCAGGGCACATAACCAGATTGAAAGCAGGTCTCCAGCCAGGTCCTTAGCTGGAGGCAGGTGAAAGGCAACCATACATTGATGCTTCTCTCTTTCTTCCTCTCTTCCTGCCCTTCTCTCTGAAAATAATTAATAAAACCTTTAAAAAAAATAACAGTGAAATGGAGAAGCCAAAGAACTTATATGCATGACTCATAGACATGAACAAAGGAGTCATTGACAGAGGGAATGGGGGTACCAGGTAAAGGTGGGCAAAGGAGGAAAAATTGGGACAACTGTAATAGTAAAATCAATAAAATATATTTAAAAAATGGGCAAAGGATCTGAACAGACACTTCACCAAGGAGAACATACAGAGGGTCCATCAGCATGTGAAAGGGTGGTTGGTATCACTAGCCATCAAAGAGATGTAAATTAAAACCACAATGAGATACCACCTTACACCACTCAGAAAGGCCATAGTTCATAACTCAACAAATAACGAGTGCTGGCAAGGATGTGGAGAAAAGGGAAACCTAGTGCACCATTGATGGGAATGCAGACAGGCAGAGTCAGTGTAGAAAACAGTATGGAATTTTCTCAAAAAACTGAAAATGGAATTGCCTTTTGACCCAATGATTTCACTGCTAGCATCCTGAAACACCAATTCAAAAAATCTGTACACCCCAATGTTCACAGACGCATTATTTAAAATAGCCAAGTGCTGGAAAGAGCCTAGGAGACCATCAGTAAACGAGTGAATCAAAAAACTGTGGTACATTTACACAATGGATTACTACACAGCAGAAAGAAAGAAGAAACCCTTACCTTCCATGACAGCATGGATGGGACTGGAGAGTGTTACATGAAATAAAATCAACCAGATGGCAAAAGACAAATACTATATCATCTTACCTATAAGAGGAATCTAATGAAAACCAAAAATAAATAAATAAATAAATGTGTGAAACAGAACCAGAAGCATGAAACACAGAACAGACTGACGGCAATCAGAGGGGAGGAGAAAGAGGAATAAATAGGGGCAAAAAGGGAAAGAGTTTAGTGAGGAATAAGTATAAATGACTCATGGACATAAACAACAGGGTGGGGAATTGAATGTGGAAGCAGGGGTGGGTGGGTTTGGAGGAGCAATGGGAAAAATTTGGGACAACTGTAATAGAATAATAATAAAAAAGAGACCCAATTCAAAATAAAAAATTTATATAGATTGAAAGTGTAGAATGAAAAAATATTCCATATGAATAGAAACAAACAAAAAAAGCTGGCATAGTGATACTAAAATCTGGCAAAACTACTTCAAAATGAAGTACATAGCAAAAGATAAAGAAAGTCACTACATAATACTAAAGGGATTGATCCAACAAGAGGATATAACCCTTGTAAACATATATACACCCAACATAGGAGCTCCTAAATATTTAAATAAAATTGATCTTTATGAACTTTAAAGGAGAGATTGATAGCAATACAGCCATAGTAGGGCATTTAAACAACCCACTGTCATCACTGGATAGATCTTCTAGACAAAAAATCAACAAGGCAACCATGACCATAAATAACACTGGACAGATTTGATTGACCTTTACAGAAAATTTTATCCCAAAACATCAAAATATACATTCTTCCTAAATGTACATGGAACATTCTCAAAGATAGACCACATGTTAGGGCGCAAAATAAGTCTTAACAAATTTCAGAAGTTCAAAATCATTTGAATCACAATGGTATGAAACTAGAAATCAACTACAATTTTTAAAACTCAAAGACATTCAAATGCTTAGAGGCTAACTAGCATGTTATTGAACAATGACAGGGTTAACAATAAGATCAAGGAAGAAATTAAAAATTTCTTGGAATAAGCCCTGGCTGGTAGCACAGTGAGTAAGGTGCCCGCCTGCGAACCCAAAGGTCGCAGGTTCGATTCCCCAGCCAGGGCACAAAACAAGGCTGCAAACCAGGTATCCAGTCAGATCTGTGGCTGGAGTCAGGTGAAGGGCAGCCATACATTGATGTCTCTCTCCTTCTCTGCCTCTCTCCCTTCCCCTCTTTCTAGAAATAATGAAATTTTTAAAAATCTTTAAAAAAAATTTCTTAGAATAAAATGAAAATGAACATACAACAACCCAAAACCTATAGGACTCAGCCAAAGCAGTCCTGAGTGGGAAGTTCATAGCATTACAGGCCTACCTCAAGAAGCAAGAAAAATCTTGAATAAACAATCAAACCTTACACCTTAAAAAGCAAGAACAAGGACACAAATAAAGCCCAGAGCGAGAAGAATAAAGAAAATAATATAAATCAGAGTGGAAATAACATAGAGACTGAAAAAAAAAAAACAAAAATACAAAGACCAATGAAACCAAGAGTTGGTTCTTTTAAAAGATACCCAAGATTGACAAATCTTAACCAGACTCATCAATAAAAAAAGAAGAGGACTCAAATAAATAAAATCAGAAATAAAAGAGGATAAATAACAACTGACATCAAAGAAATATAAAAGATTGCAAGAAAACATTATGAACAACTATTTGCCAATATATTGGACTACCTTGGGGAAATGGACAAATTCTTAGAAACAAATACTTCTTCTAAAACAGAATCAGGGAGAGTCATAGAACCAGAATAGATGTATTCTCTCAAATGAAATACAACAGTAATTAAAAAAAAAAAAAAAAAAAACTCACGACAAACAAAAGTCTTGGGCCAGATGGCTTCACAGGTAAATTTTACCAAACATTCAAATAACTAGCACCTATACTTCTTAAAATATTCAAAATAATTCAAGAGAGGGGGAGACTTTCAAGCTCTATTTATGAAGCCAGCATTATTCTAATTTTAAAACCAGATAAACAGTACACAACAAGAAAATTATAGGCCAATATCCCTAATAAATATGGAGAGTAAAATCCCTAACAAAATATTAGCAAACTGGACCCAACAATATATTAAAGAGTTCATATACCATGATCAAGTGGGATTTACTTCAAAGATGCAAAGTTCATACAATATTTGCAAATCATAAATGTGATACACCATATAAACAAAAAACCCACATCATTATATCAGTAGATGCAGAAAAAGCATTTGATAAAATTTAGCATCCATTTATGATAAAAACTCAGCAAAAGAGGAATAGAGTTATCATACTTAAACATAATAATGGCCACATAGGACAAACCTACAGTGAATGGGCAAAAACTAAGTTCAGGAACAAGACAGAAATGTCTACTTGCACCATTTTTATTCAACATAGAACTGGAAGTTCTAGCTACCATAATCAGATAAGAAGATGAAAAAGGCATTCAAATTGAAAAGGAGGAAGTAAAACTGTCATTATTTGTAGATGAAATGATATTATACATAGAAAACCTTTAAAACTCCACCAAAAATCTACTGACTCTAATAAATAAATTTGGCAAAGTAACAGGATACAAAGTTAATATTCAGAGATAGTTGGCTGTTTTATACACCAATAATGAACTATCAAAAATAGAAATTAAAAAAATAATCTTATTTACTGTTGCAACAACTACAACAAAAATAAGATACCTAGAAATAAATTCAACCAAGGAGGTAAAAGACCTCCTTGAACAACTATAGAACATTAAAGAAAGAAAGTGGAAGCATGTATTGTGTTCATAGATTAGAAGAATTTGTATGATTAAAATATCCATACTACTCAAAGCAACCTGTAGATTCAATGCAATTCCTATTAAAATACCAATGGTATACTTCACAGATCTAGAACAAATATTTCAAAAATTTATATGGAACCACAAAAGACCCTCAATAGCCTTAGCAATTTTGAGAAAGGAGAACAAAGTTGGAGGTACCACCGTATCTGATATCAAACTACACTTCAAGGCCATTATAATCAAAACAGCCTGGTACTGGCATAAGAACAGGCATATAGATTAAAGAAATGTAACTGATAGTCCCAAAATAAACCCATGCCTTTATGGTCAATTAATATTTGACAAAGGAGTCAAGATCGACTCTTCAGTAAATGGTGTTGGGGAACTGGACTGATACATGCAAAAAAAAAAAAAAAAAAAAAAACGGAAGGAAGGAAGAAAGAAAGAACGAAACTACACCACTAACTTACACCACCATACACAAGAATAAAGTCAAAATGGATAAAAGACAAATATAAATTGCAAAACCATAAAAATCTTAGAAGAGGGAGGGAAAAAATTGGCGACAGAGTAGAAAGCAGTGTTGATGGCATTCTCGAGTGCCAGAGTAGCTCAAGGATAGGATAGGGAGCACGAGATGTCTGCAGGTCCCTAAGAATTGGAGCAGTAAGCATCTGGACTCAGGGGCACACAGCCCAGATGCTGCAGAGACCTACAGGAGAGCAGGTGAGACAGCTCTAAACTGGCCAGCAGGCCAAGGTTGGCTCTGGGAAGTGGCGACTCTGCCCAGAAGGACGTCTCTAACTGAAGACAGCTCCAGGCTACCTGGTAACTAGAAATCTGAGCAGTGAAGTGTGGACAGTGCAAATGCCAGAGGGAATGAGGGATTGAACTCCTGTAGGGGAGGGACTATGTGAGAGCCTTGCTCCAGACACTGAGAAAGAGGAAGCTCCTCACTGGGCCAGAGGTGGAGGAGAAGAGTCCTCCAGGGAGCAGGAGCAGGGGAGCATGGAAGTGGACAGGCCAGGGCAGTGAGAAGGCTGAAAACTGCCACTGCACCACCAGGGAGAGGGCAGCTCGGAGCCCCGATGAGGGGGAGGGCCCAGCCCCTTACAACCACACTGGAGCACAAGCTCCCACAAAGACTTGAAGTCCTGCCACTGCACTGCTAGGGAAAAAGTGGCTCAGAGACCTGGGGAGTGAAAGGGGGAGGGGGAGGGGGAAGGGAAGGGAAGAGGGAGGGGGAAGGCCCAGCCCCTTGCACCCACACCAGCCACCGGCTCCCACAGAATCTTGAAACTTTGAGCCAGGAACTTGCAGCTGGTGCAACTGGCACACCCATTGCAGGCGACAAAGGCCTCCTCGAGGGGCTGGAGGGGGAGGAGTAGTGTTAGCTGGGATACTTCACTGCAGACACTGGGGAGCCAGGCACCCATCACAGAGGCAATGGTGAAAAACTCCTCAGAGAGCTGGACTGCTTGGAGGGTGAGCCTTAGCCCTGGGGTACCCAGGTGCTATTAGCAGACAGGGGCTACCTCCTCTAGGAGCTGCGAGGGTAGGGCCAGCCATCACAGGAGCCAGGGAGGTTGCAGGCCACCCCAAGTTGGAGCCAGGTGCCCCTTGCAGGCAGGAACCTCCTCCAGGAGCTGGAGGGGGAGGAACAGCCATAGACACCACAGAAACACCCTGCAGGTCTTCACACAAAACCAGTGAGAGAAGGGAGGGCCCCAAAACACCAACATTGCAGAAACCCAGCTAGGCTACTGAAGGCTCAGCCTACCTGGAGGGGGGCTGACACCAGAATCAGCCCTGACTATGATAGCCATAGGCCCTGCCACTCCAAGACCACCCAGCTTGACTGTAGACTGCAGAGACTTGACCAAGAAAAAGAAGCAGACCCAGGAAATGGATCCCTGCTAATCTAAAGCACGTGAGGGACACCAAGAGCTACGTGAACTATTAATCCCTAACATATCCTTTTCAAAAGTTACTTCCAACCCTCAATTTAAATTAGTGCACTTTAAATAAACACTGTTTACACCATAGTGTATCCCAGCTCACATATTTTACTCCTCCCCTATCTCAATCCACCTAAACACCCAGACCCTTCTCCTACTTTTGTTTCAAAGTCTACTCACTATCCTGCTAAAACTCATTCCCAGTCTTCAATCTAAGCTTTCCTCCCTTCTGCAGCCACCTAAACCCTTTCTTTCTTTTTTTCTTTCTTCCCTTCTTCTTCTTCTTCTTCTTCTTCTTCTTCTTCTTCTTCTTCTTCTTCTTCTTCTTCTTCTTCTTCTTCTTCTTCTTCTTCTTCTTCTTCCTCTTCTTCTTCTTTTTTTCCTTTGTGGATGTGCTATTAGGGACTACACATTATTATTATTATTATTATTATTATTATTATTATTTTGCCTAAAAGCACACAGGTCCTGGCTCCACCAGGACCAATTAGGGCTCATTAAGGGTGAACAGGGAGGTAGAGCGGCAACTATATATATAGGATTATACTGTTCACTCACACTTGAGGCTTTCTGATTCTCCCCTTCCTCATT
This sequence comes from Noctilio leporinus, assembly GCA_004026585.1. NCBI lineage: Eukaryota > Metazoa > Chordata > Mammalia > Chiroptera > Noctilionidae > Noctilio > Noctilio leporinus. Next base: position 3,091 of record PVIW01008649.1, on the reverse strand, counting down.
TCTGTAGAATAGATAAGTTGGTTTCCTTTCTCATATCCCTGCTATCTTTGCTACTCCTTAGCACACTTCAAAATTATCTACACTTTAGGCAACTTAATGATTTTCCCCTCCTACAATAGTCTTAATACATCTACATCCTTATTAAGACTGGCACAGTTGCAGCTGAGGGTGTAATTGAAAGTGGGGGTTACCTTGGAAGGTATGGGTATATAGTTACATTCATAGGCAGTCAAAAGGGGGATTAAAGGAGAAAGATATCTCTGGAGGTCTGGTTATTTTGCCTGGACTGATGGTTCTGTTTTAGGAGCAGCTCAAAAACAGTGTATGAGAAAGGATAGAAGGAGTGTCCCTTAATCAGCCAACTGGAAGGAAAGGAGCAACATACACAACCAATCCAAAATACAACCAGACAGCCCAAGTTAACGACATAAAGGCCACCCCAAGAGCAACAAGTAGAGAAAATCTAGGAGAAAGCTCACTAGACACCACAAATCTCCTAACACAGAAGGGTGCTCCACAAAGGCAGGGAAGCAAAGCAGATTAATCCAAGAAATAAACAAGAAACAACAGACACCCAAGATGGAGAAAAAAGAATCAGGCAAATCACCAAAAGGAAAGGAAGAATCCCCAGAAAGATCACTAAATGAAACAGACGCAAAGAAACTATCAGATATGGAATTCAAAAACATGATGATAGGGAGGCTCAATGAGCTCAGTCAGCTCAAAGAAAACTATAAACAACTCCAGGGGAACTACAAAGAATTCCAGGGGAGTTACAAGGAACTTACTGAGAACTATAACAGCATTAAAAAGGACTTAGAAACTATCAGTAAAAGTGGGGAGGAAATGAAGAATACAATTTCTGAATTGAAGAATACAGTAGAAGGAATAAAAGTAGGCTAGAGGACGTAGAGGACCAGATCAGCAAGTTGGAGGACAAGGTAGAAATATATTCCAAGACAGTACAAGAGAATAAAAGAAGCCTGAACAAGAATGAAAAGGTTTTAAGAGAGCTGCAGGACAACATGAAACGCAATTACATCTGTATCATAGGGATAGCAGAAGGAGAAGAGAAACAAGGAATGGAAAACCTGTTCAAAAAAGTCATGATAGAAAATTTCCCTAACATAATGAGTGAAAACATTACTCAAGTTCAGAAAGCACAGAGAGTCCCAATGAAGATCACCCCAAACAGACCAACTCCGAGACACATTATAATTAAAATGGCAAATTTCAAAGATAAAGAGAAAATCCTAAAAGCATCAAGAGAGTACAAACAAATAACATATACGGGGGATCCAATAAGAAAATCAAATGATTATTCAACAGAAATGATACAAGCCAGAAGGGAAGGGCAAAAAATATTTCAAGTAATGGGAAACAAAGGCATGCAACCAAGAATACACTACCCAGAAAGGCTTGCATTCAAAATGGAATGGGAAATAAGGAGTTTCCCAGACAAAAGAAGGCTAAAAGAATACATCTCTGCCAAACCAGCATTGCAAGAAATACTAAAGAGTCTCCTTTTAAAAAAAAAAAGAAAAGAAAAGAAAAGAAAAAACAGGGAAGTACAAATAAGAAAATGGCAATAAATAAGTAGCTATCAATAATAACCTTAAATGTAAATGGAATAAATATGCCAATCAAAAGACACAGGGAAGCTGAATGGATAAGAAAACATGACCCACATATATGCTGTCTTCAAGAGACCCACCTCAGAACAAAAGATCGACACAGATTGAGAGTGAAGGGATGGAAAAATATATATCAAGCAAGTGGACATGAAAAAAAAAAGCTGGAGTAGCAATACTTATTTCAGACAAAATAGATTTTACAATGAAGGCCATAAAAAGGGACAAAGAAGGACATTGTATAATACTTAAGGGAACAATCATCAAGAAGAAATAACTCTAGTAAACATATATGCACCCAATGTAGGAGCTTCAAAGTATAAGGAAAATCTTGGAGGACATTAAGAAAGATATAGAGAGCAACACAGTAATAGTAGGGGATTTCAATATGCCACTGTCAACAATGGACAGATCTTCCAAACAAAAAATCCCCAAAGATGTTGTGGCATTGAACAACACTCAAGAAGAAATGGACCTAACTGATGTACATAGAGTCTTTTACCCCAAAGAAGCAAAATACACATTCTTTTCAAATGCACATGGATCATTCTCTAAGATAGACAACATGGTATGTCACAAGACAAGCTTCCACAAATACAGGAAAATTGAAATCATACAAAGCATCTTCTCAGATCACAATGGCTTGAAACTAGAAACCAATCTCAAGGGAAAAAAACAAAAATTCTCTAACTCATGGAGACTGAATAACATGCTTTTAAGGAATGAATGGGTTAACAATGAGATCAAAGATGAAATCACAAAGTTCCTGAAAACAAATGACAATGAACACACAACAGCCCAAAACCTACAGGATACAGCAAAGGCAGTGCTAGGAGGGAAACTTATAGCAATACAGGCCTACCTAAAAAGAATAGAAGAAGCTTTTACAAACAACTTAACTATAAAGCTGTAAGAACTAGAGGAGCAACAACAAACACAGCCCAGAGCAAGTAGAAGGAAGGAAATCATCAAGATCAGAGTAGAACTAAATCACTCAGAGATTCAAACTACAATTCGAAGAATCAACAGGTCTAGGATCTGGATCTTTGAAAAAATAAACAAAATTGACAAGCCTTTATCCAGACTCATCAAGAAAAAGAGAGACACACCTGTCAGAATGGCAATCATCAGTAAATCAAAAAACAACAAGTGTTGGCAAGGATGTGGGGCAAAGGGAACCCTCGTACACTGTTGGTGGGAATGTAGGCTGGTGCAGCCACTGTGGAAAACAGTATGGGGGTTCCTTAAAAAACTAAAAATAGAACTGCCTTTTGATCCAGCAATTCCACTACTTGGACTATACCCAAAGAATCCTGAAACACCAATTCATAAGAACCTATGCACACCTATGTTCATAGAGGCACTATTTACAATAGCCAAGTGCTGGAAACAGCCTAAGTGCCCATCAGTGGATGATTGGATCAAAAAACTTTGGTACATTTACACAATGGAATTCTATA
>PVIW01008648.1:0-58928 GCA_004026585.1 Noctilio leporinus | reverse complement strand
AGGTGGGGAGCAGGCAGGGGTGGGGTGGGTGCCAGCTGCTCCAGGGCGGGGGGCTGTGGAGCTGCATCTCGGCCGGAGCTCTGGGTGCTGGCACCATGCAGCGCGGCTGGGGTCTCCGGCAGCTGCTGGCTCATCGCACCCGCCTTTGGGGCGCCCGTATTTTGGAGGAAGCTGCCACCCTGACTCTGGTCTAGGTCGGCCTGGATGCCTTTGTGGGCCTTGTCTGGGGAGCTCAGGTGGGGTCGCCCCTTGATGGACACCAGCCGCTGGACCATCTCCTCCAGGCTGCATTCCTGGGCTGGGACAAGGGCGGCTGGGTCAGGGCAATGGCCGCAGGAGGGAGGCAGGGGCGGAGGGAAAGGCGTGGCGACCTAGCTCACTCAGGGGGCAGGTTAGGGGTCAAGGGAGGCTGCCCACCCCCGCGGTCTGAGAGCCCAGGTGTGCCCGCCCGGCTGGGTCAGGGGGCAGCGGTGGGCAGGGCCGCTCACCGTCGCTGGCCAAGAGCACGGCCCGGTTCACCAGGCTCTCCAGGGCCTCCCAGAGCAGCTGGCTGGAACGCAGGCCGGACTCCAGGTGCAGCAGCCCCTGGAGCACCGACAGCAGCTGGGCAGACGCCGGCGAGCAGCTGACCTGGTGGTGGAGGGACTGTGGTCAGCGGCTGTCCCCTCCTGGGGGCTGATAGCCACCGACCTGTTTGCCAGAAGTGTCCACCCCACAACATCTATTCCCCGCGGGGGCCTGGGGACGAGCCGGTGCCGGGGTGCCCAGGGATACTGGGGACATGGGGGATGCCTCCCTCTCTGAGTGGGGGCTGCCTGTGCACTGTGGGATGCTGAGAAGGGTCCTCATCCACTGCGACAACCTGAAAGTCTCCAGATGCGGCTGGCGGCCCCCGGGGACGCTTGCCCAGAGTGAGAACCCTGGACTCAGTGAAGGACGGGCTGTCCCAGCCAGCGAGGCCACAGATGGACCAGAACTCAGGCTCCTGGCCTCCCTCTGGCTCTGAAGTCCCCCGTCCAGCTGATGGCGGCCAGCCTGCTAAGGCTCAGAACCCCACGGCCACCTCTGGGCACCTGGGACCCCAACCTCCAGGTCCTGCACCGTCGGGAGGTCCTGCACCGTCGGGGGCGCCTGCTGCAGGCCCCCCTCCAGCCCTGACCCCAGGCTGCTCCCAGAGTCTGCTGCAGATGTGCCCCACCCACCAGGCCCACCTTGTGGAACAGGGACGCGAAGACCTCCTGGTGGCTGCTCATGTCGACGCCTCCGAAGACCTGCAGCAGCTCCTCCTCATCCTCCGCCCTGGCCTCCTCGAAGGCCTCCAGCTGGATCAGCAGGTCTGCGTCCTCCACGTCTCTGCAACGGAGGGGCCGGGGGCTAAGCCGGAGCACCCGCAGCCTCCCCCACCCTGGACGGACACACATGCACCCCTGCGCAGGGCCTGTGGCCGGGAAGAGGCCACTGCAGCCCAGGTCAGTGGGGCTGGCCTCCCTGGTCAGGAGCAGGGGCTCACAGGAGGGTGCTGGGGGTAACCCCAAGATCAGGAGAAAGGGGTCACCATGGAGAGGCAGGGCTTCTGCTGGTGCAGTGGGAGTCTGAGTGTTCACTGGGGCCAGGACCCGCCAGCCATCCCAGCCTGGCCCAGCAGCTGCACCCTCAGCGGCAGGGCGGCCCCTCTCGGCACCCTAAGACCTTTGCCAGAGGCCAGTGCAGCACCAGCCTCACCTCCTCCTCCTGGGATCCCCACACCGCAAGCCGACACCCTGGAGAGTGGTCCTGATGAGGCCTCAAGAGGGGCCCCTGCTCTGCGGGCTCCCACGTACCCAATGACGTTTGGATTTCGGAGGAACAAAGGGTGGCAATTTGTGAGAGTGTCTGGGGCGTATCTGTCCTACAGCCACGTCCTCCACCTGCAGGCCGATCCCGGCGCAGCCCGTATGCGCCCGGCAACGCTGCCCAGCCCCCGAGGGGGCTTCCACAGAGTCGCCTTCCCAACCGGGCTAGGAAGGGCGGCTGGGGTCTTGCTAGGACCAGGGGACCCCCTGCCCATCTGGACGCGCTGCTTGGGACCGGGGGACGGTGGGCCGGGCCCCAGGCGCTGTGGGTGGGGCCTCACCGGAGCCGAGTCAGGACGTCCAGCAGCTGCAGCCCTGGGGAGGGACAGACGGGGTCAGCGGGAGGGGCTGCTCGGGACAGACCCAGTCCTCCGCACTCCTGCCTGCTGCCGCCTTCCCCGGGCTCCCCGCCCCCCGACACCCACCCCGTGGAGAGGGAGGGACTCCGCCGTTCCCACGGACGCCCCAGCCACCAGGCCGAGGGACACGTCTCACTGGACAGACAGTGGTGCCCATGAAACACTCCGTCTCAACGGGTGGGGCTGAGCCTGGGAGTTGGGATCCTGCCTATGACCTCGAGCCTCCAGGGCTGAGGTCCAGGGGAACCCCGGTCGACAGAAGGAAGTTAGTGGGGGCCGGAGGTTTCCGAGGCCCCTGATGGAGCCTTCCCTTGGGGCCCAGGGGCTGGTCCGGGGAGGCTGGGCATCGCCCTGGGGTGCAGCGCAGGCCAGCTCACCGATGAACTCGCTGCGCAGCTGGGAGCGGGTGCGCAGGTCCTCGGGGCCCAGGATGATGGCGTTGACCACGCTGAGCAGGGTGACCGCGTAGGGCACGTTGTCGCTGTGGGACAGCTCAGTCATGATGACGCTGAAGCGGTACTGCTGGCTGCACACCGTCTGCAGGGGTGGGGGTCAGGGGCAGCTGGCACCGCAGGCCGGCCCAGCCCCCCTCAGCCCGCCAGCCCCTCCAGGGTGACTCACCTTGTAATGGTCCAGGGCGTCCAGCGCCAGGGCATGGCCTGCGGGTGAGTAGATGCACAGGGCGGCCAGCAGCTCAAACACCTGCTTCTTGACCATCACGTTGGATGTGTCCAGCGCTGCCAGGGGCCGGAGAGGGGCTCAGTGAGGCCCAGGTGTCCAGGCCAGGCCTCCCCTCTGCCCTTCCCCGACCCGTGCCTGCCTCCGCCCGGCACTCCCACGCTTCCGTTGGGAATGTGGGCAGCAGGTGAACATGGTGGGGTGCTGCGTGTCCTCCCGCGGCTCACAGAGGGGCTGACCCCCAAGGTGCGCAGACCCACCTCTTGGCCCCAAGGGCAGACCCATAAGATGGGCTGACCCGAGCTCTGAGGGGCCTCATCATCACACCCGTCCTGGGCTGAGCCTGGTTTTCTCCTAACTCAGCACTGGCTGCCTCCCGACTCATGCCGGGGAGCTGGGAAGGTTTCGGGGTGCCCCTCACCTGGCGCTGCTGAGCATAAATTGCAAAGGACCCTAGAGACGGGCATGGACTGGATCAGACGGCAAGGAGGTGGCTGCCACCTCCCTGGCCCCCACAGGTGCCCGCCCACCCCAGAGCCCCAAGCACGAGGGACTCAGTCGCTGCCATGGACCAGCACAGGCTGGTGGGCAAGGGACACTCAGGAACCCACCCCCGGGGACCCCTTGGGACAGTTCTCCCAAGGGTTGAGAGCTGTGGAGCTGCCCAGGGAGATTTCCTAGAGGGGGTGGCAGTGAACTGAAACTTAAAGGAGGAGCAGGACTTTGCAGACACACACAGCAGAGCTGCCTGGGGTGGAGGTAGACTGGGGCCTGCAGTTTGAGAACCCCCGGTGGCAGGGGTGAGGGACAGGGTGGGTGGGGGTGTGGACGACGGGGGACAGGGTGGGGCCTAAAGCAGCAAAGGGCTGGGTGGAGAATGGGGCAGTCACCGGCAGAGGGGACAGTTAGGTACAACTGGTGGAGGGACCAGGGCTCCAAGGTCACCTGGGGTTCTCAGCCTTGGGGCACACAGGAACCTAGTACCTCCTCCAGGAAGCCCTCCTGGCCTGCACCCAGAGCTCCCACTGCCTTCCATTGCCTCGCGCCTCCTGCTGAGTTGCTAAGGTCCATGAGCCCACCGCTCCCACCCCGGCCCCCCGCACGGCTCACCCTGGGAAAGCTGGCGCACGTAGGCCGGGGTGCTGAGGATGTACTCCATGCCCTGCTGCGAGTTCATGACGGCCCTCACGCAGCTGACGCAGGTGAGCTGCAACAGGGCGTCCGCGATTCGGGCCACACCGCGGCCAGACAGGCGGGCCAGGGCCTCGAGCAGCAGGTCCAGGCCGCCCTGCTCCAGGAACTGCACCATCCAGCCGCCGTCGCTGCCCTCCAGCCGCTTGCGCAGGCCGGAGTAGTTGACCACGGAGGGCATCTGCAGCAGCCGGATGCAGAGCTCGGGGTCCGCGTTCTCCAGGTTGGCCTCCGTGGGGTCCGCGTCCTGCGGCCCCAGCTTCTCCTTCAGGGCCGCCCACTTGCGTTGGGCTCCCTCCTTCACCGACATCTTGCCGAGCTGCGGGGCCAGAGGGAGGCAGGGGTCAGCTAGGGCCCCGCCAGGGCAGGGTCCTCCGCCTCGGTCTCCCCACCCCCAACAGAGTCACAGCGCTGCCCAGTGACCCTGCAGCACACGGGGCCGGCTCCCCAACCCTGGACACGGCTAGGCTCCCCCAGGTCCATGGGTGTGGTGCGGAGGGGCCGATTCAAGGGTCACACTGAATGTCCACCCCACTCTCGGCAAGACCTGGGCCCTGCTGGGAAGTGGCCCTGCCAGCCCCCAACTTCCGTGAGCTTCCATTTGCCTTCGTGCAGGTGGAGAACAGGGGACCCCAGGCCCTGGACACGCGGTTGGTTGACTGGATTCTGCGACCCCCTCAGAATGTCCCCCAACACGTGCCTGTGTATCATGGCCACATCCACCAAGTTCCTGGGGCCCTGGGCAGTGACGCCGTCCCCAGCCACAGCCCCTGGGGACCGGCCCCAGAGCTCCGGCTCAGGCTCTGCTGGCGTGGTGGTTCGGTCTTATATTTAGTGTCCGAGAAGGGCCGTGTGGAGCACTGGGCGGAGCCCAAGGGACGAGGCGTGGCACCATGGCCGCTGCGCTCCCACCCAGGGACTGGCCTCCCGCTCCACCCCACCGGAGGCAGGCGGCATACACGCCACTCTGCAGGAGAGGAATGGGGGTGACCCCGGAGACGCTGGCCGGGTGCCCCTGCCGAGCAGGACATGGCAGAGCCTGAGACAGGACCCCAAAGGGGACCCTGGAGCCGGTGAGGACGGCACAGCTTCCCTCCGAGGGGCTACCCCAGGGGCATCTGAGGTCACGCAGGGGACGGAGGCTGAGGGGGATGAGAGTCCAGGGGTCTGCCCCCTCTGTCCTGGGCGTCTTCCCTTGAGCTTCCGGAGCCCACGCCCAGGGCCTGCAGCTTGAGGGCCACTGGCATGTCCGCAGTCCCTCTGGGCAGCTGCGGGTCCTCGCCAGGACCCAGCCCCTCACCTCCCCCCGGCCAACAGCCCTTCCGGGCCCCTGGGGTGCGGCCCAGAGGCGGCCTGGCTGCAGGGAAGAGGGCTGCGCAGACCTGCGTGTGCACCCGGCTCTGGCCCTCGCCAGGACTTTGGCCCCGTGACTGTCCTGTTGGGGCCTCCGTTTCCTCACCTGCACTGCTGACCACAGTCTGCTGGCAGCACCCTGACAGGCGGTGCATGGGGATGCCCCCTGCAGGCAGAAGGGGGGTTGGGGTGCGCCCTAGCCCTCCTGGGGGCCCGAGCCTTGGTCCGCGGGGGCCGGCTGGTGGGGAGCCAGGGGCCCCCTCCCTGCAACCCCCAGCTCACCCCTCCCCTCCTGGCCGCCCCCTGTCGACTCACCCAGATGCTCAAGACCTTCCGGCTGCCCCTGCCCACCCGTTCCAGGCCGGGCCTGGGGCCGCCCCTCATGCTCTCCTGGCTTCTCATTGCCGGGACTGCCAAGCACCCTGGCTGCCGGCTGCAGTGCGGGCCCCTCCCGGGCGGGCTTGCTCCCAGCACCAGGCAGAGCGCAGAGGACGGGCGTCAGCATCGCTGCCGCCCCCGGGTGCCGCTGCTTACGGAGGTGCCCAGAGCGGACCCTCCCCGCCCCGCCCCCCTTGGCTGGAGTCCCCGTCTCTCTGGCACCGGCGGAGGGACAGAGCGAGAACGCTCCCAGGCCGGGCCTCCGGCGTCCCAAGTGTCCTGTCCGGCCAAGAGCATCGGGGGTTCCCAGACCACGTCACAGGCGCCAGCTGGCCTCAACCTGCCCCCGGGCCCGTTCACGGCCCCCTTTCCAGGGCCAGGGGCGCGATTCCCAGAAGGACCCTGCTGACGGGCACGTCGCCGTGTGAGGCAGGAGACCAAGCCCTTCTGCCCACAAGGGTCCCGTCAGGCTCCACGGGGCCCTGCTGGCTGGAGCCCGTGTGGGCGGGTCGGCGGGCTCAGCTGGGGACACAGTGGCTGAGGGGGGCAGACCTCCCACTGGTCAGGTCCCCGGCCACGCCCGCCTCCCTGAGTGTCCCCGCTGGCTTCCAGGTGACCCGCTGAACACAGGTAAGGGACAGAGGCCGGACCACACGTAAACACAGAACCCTGACCCACAACCTGGCCAGGAAGGCAGCCCCTCATCCTGAGACACAGCCCGGCGTGATCAATACCTAACGGCTCCCAAAACTGGCCCCCATTCCCAGCCTAGGACCCGGCAGGGGAAACCAAATGGGCTCCCCACGCGGTCACACAGGACACCCCTCTTTTCCACGGAGCTTAACCTAGGGACAGTGTGTTACACGTGTAACATACGCGTGCATACTACGTACATGGAGTGACAACTGACATGCGACCAAATAAAACCGCAGGGCTCCCTCGCCCCCTGCCTGGCGCCGAGGCCGGGCGTCGCAGCCTCTGCGGGGCGGCGGGGGCGCTGAGCAGAGCCGGAGGGGCCCCGCAGCAGGAACGCCCTTCCTGACGACGGGTGCCTGCCCGGGACGCAGGCCTTGGGGTCCCTGTGGCCGCAGGAAGGGGCTGCGCGGCCTCCATCCCCCCGCCCGCCCCGCCCGCGGGCTGCGTCTGCTCCCAGCTCGGCCAGGCGCCAGGACCGGGCGGGGCGCGGGACCTTCCCAGGCTCGGCGCGCCAGGGTGCCGCGAGAGCCGCCGGCCTGGGCGGGGCTGCGGGGCAGGACGGGGATGTGGCCGGTCCTGGGGCGCAGTCGGGGCGGGGCCTGCGCCGGGCGCGCGCTCGCGGAGCTGTGGGGCGCAGGGCCTGCACGAGGGGTTCCCGGGTCGCAGCCCCCGCGGCGCAGGCCCGCTGCAAGGCCAGCGCGCTTAGGAATCCCGGTTGGCCCGCTGGGCAGCGCGCACCCCCAGAGCGGGACCCCTGCCAGGGTGGGACCCCTCTCCTGTTCCTACCAATGATGCGCAGTTTCCACTGGGACCCCTGAAGGGTGGGCACTGCCCGAGGCTGGCGGGAAGCTGGGCCAAAGCTGGCCCCAGACTCCAGAGGCCCCCTTCCTGGAGGTGCAGAGAGTGCACAGGGGGCGGCAGGGGAGCTGGGAGGCCTGCGGCCCCATCTTGCCTGGAAGCCCAGCTCAGGGCCAGAGCTTGGCACCCTCAGGACGTGGGTGCTGCCTCCTGCCCCTGACTCCCTGCCAGCGCTGGGGCTCAGAAGCCCAGGGTGGGGGCCCGGGCAGGCTCGGTTGGGGTGGGGGTCCGGCTCCGGGAGGCCCAGCAGGCAGCAGCCCAGGGACTGGGTGCTTCTGGGCCCAGAGTTGGCGGGGGCGGGGGCGCCGGGTGAGCCTGTCTTCCCCGGGCGGCGGTGGTGGACGAGATGGCAGGCGCGGGATTCCGGAACGGAGGCAGGGGCTGCCACGCTGTATTTTTAGCTCCTCCAAGAACCCACATTTCCCCGCTGCCTGGCAGCCCTTGGAAGGCGCTCCTGGCAGCTCCGAGCCCGGGGGCGCCCAGGCCCCAAGGCGGAGACCGTGCTGCTCCTCTCCCTCCCCCAGGTCTTCCCGGCCCCTCCGGAGCCCCGGCACCTGCCGCACCTGCCCCACCTGCCCCTCTGGAGCCCCAGCGACCTGTGTGGGCCACCTGAGTGGGCTCTTCCCCGGAGGGGTCCTGGGGGCAGCACCCAGGTAAAATGGAGACGGGAAGCAGGATACCACGCTGGGCCACCTCGCTGGGTGGGACACAGGCCACGTCACACGGGACACACATGCGGAACTGACAGAAGTTGCATGGGGCGGACACGGTCGTTTTCACAACAGAAAGACGGAGAAGACACTGCGGAGACCAACAGCGTCTCCCACGGCTCCAGGCACCAGAGCAGAGGGCAGAGCCAGCAGCTGGGTCTCCACGGCCCCGGCGGGCGGAGGGGGCAGGGGTCCGGGCAGGTCAGAGTGATGCCAGACTCGCTGCCCTCTGGCCGCCTGGGTCAGGGCCAGGAGCCGGCGAAAGGCACCCGGAGGGTGGCAGAGGAAATGCCTGCTGAGGGTGGTGGGCAGTGCTGCCCGGCACCGGGGGTCCCCCCGTGCGGCCCCGAGCTGGGCACCGTGTCTGCTGGGAATGCGCTCCGTGGTCGGGGTACGCACACCCCCCAGAGGCTGGCTCAGCTCTGCTGTGGGAAGACAGGAAGGGCGGGGGCCCCCTTGCCAGGAAGCCTCGCTTTCACTTCCACCTGCATGGAGGACTGGCCGGGATCCCTCACCCTTGCCTCTCCCTCGCGGCCACTGAGGGACCTCGGCCTCCCCAGCTGCACGAAGAGCAGGGCCGGTGAAGAGTTCCCGGGGGGCCTGGCCCCCCGCGACCCTCCCGGGGCAGAGCCGGGACAGCAGAACGGGGCCAAGGATGACTGAGTGGCCCCTGGCCCCTTCAGTGGCTGAGTCATTCCGACACCGGCCACTGGAGGGAGTGGCTGCACAGGTCACGAGTGGACAGAGGCCTGGCGGTCCCGATGGGCAGCATCTGCAGCAGCCGCAGCTTCCGCCTGCAGGGCTCCAAGCCTCAGAAGGGGGCCCGTTGTGTCCCTGAACACCTCCTCCAGGAGGCCCTGTGTCCCTCCCGGTCCCCCAGGGGTCTGGAGGGAAGGCCTCTCCCAGCCCGGGAGGACCCTCTGTGCCCAGCGAGAGGGACTGGCTGGAGACTGGGGGGGCAGGAGGCCGCAGGGTGTTGGGGTGGGATCTGAAGGCTGCCCCCTGCCAGCCCCTGGTCCCTGCCCCCAGCCCTGACCAAGTCCTGGCTCCAGGACGCCTGCCTCAGGACACAGCAAACAAAGCCGCAGATTGAGGGTGGAGGAGGGGCCCCAGCCTGCACTGCCAGGGGCTGTGCCAGGGGGCAGGCAGGGACAGCTCAGGCCTGGGGGGAGCTGGGCTCTGGGGGCCTTGTTTCCACCCTCAAACGGGGATGAGCATGTCAGTGCTGACCATCACCCCCCCGCACCGGCCGCTGGAGCCGGGCCTGACCAGGCTAGCAAGCCCCTCCGCGTCTGGCTGGAGGTGCTGGAGGCTTTCCCTGTGGGTGTGAGGAGCCAGGCCCACCCAGGCTCGCCTTTCTCATCTGTCAAATGGGTACGAGGTTCCAGGGAGCCTGCAGGGACCTCCCAGGTCTCAGCCTTGAGCCTGGTCCTGGCTGCCCTCCCATTGCTCCCACCGTCAGCAGGCAGCCCCCCACCCCCGCCTCTGACTCCACTGCCCGGCCCATACCCTGCACCCAGGGTGGGGGGCAGCCAGCAGGGTGCCCTGCAAGTGGGCAGGATCTGACATGAGCACCCAGGCTCCCCCACCAAGGACGCAGTGCTGGGCACGTGGGGAGGCCGTGCCCCACCCTCCGCCCCCCAGCCCTGGGCGCGTGAGGAGCAGATGTCAGCCTCCCCGCTGCTGTGCGAGGGTGGCAGCTCCCGAGCTGTACTTGGAGCAGAAACGGGACCGGGGACACAGATGGCGGGGGAGGCAGGCTGCACACGGAGGCCACCTCCTGGGGGCTCGGGACCAGGAGCCGGAGACCCCTCACGAAGCTGGCCCGGCCCAGCAGCACTGGGCAGGGGCCAAGACAAGCCCAGGGACGGGAACCCCTGCCCCACTGGCTGGGTCTGCTGGGACCCCATGTGTGTTGGGGGGCACTGGCCGGGCACAGTGAGGGGCTGGGCCACAGCCACCGACGGCAGGCTCAGAGGCCATGCAGGGATGCCACCGCCAGGCAGTGCGTGGCTGGAACTGGACGCCGCCCACAGGGGCCCCCACCAGGCCCTTGGTTGGACACCAGTCTCTGCGTGAGGCCTCAGTGGCCCTGACTGAAAGACAGGAAGCAGCCGCTACCTCCACCCCAGGGCCCTGGGTCAGCCTGGCCTCCCAGGAGCACCGGCCTCACACCCCTTCCCAGCCCTGTGGGAGTCGTGCCCTCAGCCCACCCCCGACCCCTCCTCCCACTCGGGCTCCGGGGGCAGCAGTGGTGACAACCGGTAGGGGCCAGCCAGCTCTCCCCTGACCCTGTGGAGCAAGCGCCCTCCGTATGCCAGGTGTAGGGGACACCACCAGCTGGCCCTGTTGCCAAGGCCGACGCACACAGTAGGGGCTTTATAAATGCGTCTTGCCAGATGGCGGCACTGATTCTGTAACCCGGCCACCCAGGCCTCTGTTTCCCTGCCCGGGAAACATGATGATGACCATCCTGAACCTCACTGGGCGGCCAGGAGGGTGGGAGCCTGGGCTCACACTTCGTTCAGCACAGACGCTGCTCCGGGCACCAGGCGGGATGTGCCGTGGACGTCAGGCTGGGGGGCCGCTGTGCCCCTGGCAGAGGGGCCCAAGCAGCAACTTGTAGGGTGACACCATGGGAAGCAGCGGTGGGAGGACTGGTCCCCTGCCCGGCCCAGGAGGCAGCTGGTGGTCCGCACGCCAGCGTGCCGGGCAGACGGGGTCGCGGTGCCTCCACACTCAGTCGGCGCGGAGTTCAGGGGTCGGCTGGCCAGGACCCTCCCACTAGGATGAGGCTGGCGGCGTGGGGCCTCCCGACCCAGAGGCCACTGCTCTCACCTCCAGCGATGGGGAGCCCCCCCCCCATCTTCGGAACCGGCTGAAACTACCTGTTCACCTTGGACATCTGAGGTCCCCAGGGGGCTGGCCTGGACCTCCCAGCGCCCTGCAGCCTGTGTCCCCAAGACCCTGTCCAACCAGAGTCCTGAAACAGGTAGGTGTGCCTTCCCCAACCTACTGTGTGCCCTGGGCCTGGAATCAGGCACCTAGTTGACGCCTGCTGTGTGCAGAGCAGTGTGGGGAGGGCCCGGGTGCGGAGTCAGGCCTCCCCCCTCAGGCTGCGGGCCACTCCCCTGGATCCTGGGCACCACTCAAGGGATGCCCACTGCCCGGGGCCTGACCCAGGCCACCGGCCCACGCGGAGGGGCTCACCCCGGGCCGCTGCGTTGCACCCTGCACCCCACAGCCTGCGAAGAACCCGCTGACAGCGCAGCCTGGAGAACAGGTGCCCTGATGGAGGGGACGAGGTGTGCGGGGCAGGGGCTGCCTGGGCGCGGAGGGAGGTGTGTGCGGGTGGCTCCAACAGCCCCTCAGCACCGCCACAGACGGGGCGCTCTGCCCGGAGGGGGTCGCAGAAGGCAGCCCACCCGCTGTCCTCAGTCACCCCAGCTCCGCCCCTTTCCTTTCTATCAGGGGACTTTTGGGGACAGGACGGTGGATGGGGGGGCAGGGGATTCTTCCTGCAGCAACTGGCGACCTGGTGAGGGGTGGGGACAGCAGAGGCTTCACGCCCAGACCTGCCTCCCCCTGGGGCTGCAGCCCCCACTCCCAAGGGTCCACTCTGGACGGCCCTGGGTGGCGAGCTGGGTGGTGGGCTGCACCCCTGCCCCCTCCACTGCAGTTGACAGGGAACAAGTCCCCACCCTTCAGAGCGCAGGTGGGGAAACTGAGGCCTGCGGACGGCCATCACCCGGCAGGTCCACCGCCGCCAGCAGCAGGGGCGGCGCCGGCTGGAAGGAGGTCCCACCCCAGGCCAGGGAGGTGTGGGCGCGCCCGACCCCGGCGGCGCTCCTGTCCGGCGGGGCAGGGTCAGCGCCATCTTTGCCTCCGACTCGGGCGTGCGCCGGGGGGCAGGGTGCCCACCCTGTGCTCCCAGCGGAGAGGGGCCACCCGGGGCCTGCGTCTCCCGCCTCAGGGCGCGACGGACACCCCGCCAGCGCTCCCCAGGAGAGCCGGGGCCGCTGCGGGCGCAAGGGGCCTCCCTGGCCTCAATCCTCGGGACCGGGTCCCGGCGCGGGACTTGGGGAGCCCAGGCCAGCCCGTCACCCCGCCCACCAGCCCCACCCAGGAGGAGCCGAGGGCAGCGCGAGCTGCTCCCCGACGCACCTGAGGGTCCAGGAGCATCGCGGTCCTGCGCCGCCAGGCCGGGCAGCCCCGCGGGGACCCGCGGCCGGAACACGAAGTTAAGTTTGTTTTCCCAGCTGGGGTCGGTTCCTGGCGGGGATGCGGCCGCCGCCAGACGGGAACTTACGCCCCCACCCGGCTGGGGACCGACCCTCTGCTCCCGCCACCCACAGGCAGCGCCCACGCGGGCGGCGGGTTCGCGCCGGGGCGCAGCGGGGTGGCGCGGGCCGCCGGGGTCGGGAGGGCCCCGGGGCGCCCCCGGGAGCCGGGGTCCCGTCGCCCTGCGCCGCGGGCCGCTGGCCGCCGCCACCCCATTGCTCAGCACCGAGCCCCCCCCCCCCGCCCAACTCAGGGGCCTGCGGTCGCTACTCACGGGCGGGGCGGCGGCCGGGCTGCGGGTGCGGCCGGAGCGCAGTCCGATCGAGCCGGGGCGGGGCGGGGCGGCGGGCAGCGGCCCCTCCGCGGGATCCGCACAGCTCGGCGCGGGCGCGGGCGCGGGCGGGGCGCGAGAGGAAAAGGAGGCGCCGCCCCGCCCCGCCCCGCCCGCCTGGCGCCACGTGCGGATCCTGCGCGGCCGGGGGCGGAGCCTCGGGGGGGGTCGCGGCGGAGGCCCCGCCCACTATGGCCGGGCCCGCGGGGCTCTTCCCGGGGGTCTCCACGGGTATGAATACCCGACGGCTTCCAGCCGGGGCCCACCCCTTACATCCCGCGTCCGCTGGGCTGGGGGTGGGGCTCACCCTGCGGTTTCCCGCCGCCGCGGACCTCGCGGTGCCCCGGGCCCCCCTGCGCCCTCCCGCACGTCTCCTGGAAGCCAGCGGCCAGACCTGGCCAGCGGGACCTGCTTCCCAGGCGCATGTCCCCCTAACCCCACGGGGCCCCCGCTCAGCCCAGCGGATCTCCAGTGCCCCTGCTGTGATTTCCGCAGGCTTCCGGGATAGAGCGGGACCCCATCAACCCGGACAACCCGTGCAGCCTCCTCCCAGCAGCCCTCCCTGACTAGCCTGGTGGCGTCTCAGGTCTTTGGGCGGGAGAGCAATGCACCTGCCCCTAGCAGACCTGCGTCCGGGGGCCTTGTTCTCGGTCACCCCTCTTCCTGCCTCCTCTACCTTGCCCAGGCCCCCACCCGGCACAGGGTGGGGCCTCCCCTTAGATAAGGCTTGGGAATCCCTGCTGTTGCTGGAGGGCCAGACACCAGCCCTGGAAGTCACCTCTGTCATGGAGCCCTCGGGCCAGGCCCCCCAGAACCGCCGGCACCAGGCAGGGCTCAGGGGTGCAGAGGGGGCTCTGTCCAGGCCCAGCCTGGTGGGGAGGCATGAGCTGCCCTAGGAGACCTGCTCTAGCATCTTGGCACATGACCTCAGGCTCTGATGGGGCGGAACTGCGGGCCTCAGTTCCCCCATCTGTAAAAGAAGTACCGGGGCCTCAGAGGTTGTACCCAGGAGTAGGTGAGCAGAGGCGGGTGACCTACATGTCTCCACCGGCTGTTCTGTCTGGACTAGGTGCCCCTAGGAGGAGAGTGAGGGAGGCAGGTGGGCGACTAGGGCCCTGGAGGGCGGGGCTTGTACAGAGGGAGGGGCGCTGGGTGCCCCAGCTTCAGACCCAGGTCCTGGGGGCCCCCACACTGGGGCCCACCTTGTGCCCTTGTGGGGTTCCCCTCTAATGGGTGGGGACAGGCCTGGACCTATCCACTCGCAGCCTTGGAAGTCTTCCGGAGCTGCCTCTGGCCATGGGCCAGGGCTGAATGAGGGCCCCGAAGAGCCGGGCATGCCCAGGAGAGCCAGCTGGACACCCTCCAGCCCGGGCACTGGTGAACCTGGCTGCCGCTTCTGGACAGGACTTAGGTTCTTAGAGTGCTCTGAGTCCTAGCCCGGGGCCCCCGCCTGGCCTGGACAGTGCTGGCCTCCCCCACGGGCTGCCTGCCTCTCCCCTCAGCCCCGGCCCCCATGGTCCATGCGGGTCCTCCGGGAAGCCTGCTGCCCTGCACTGCCACCTCCACCCCACCACGTCCACCCCACCACGCATCCCAGTGGGGTGTCAGGTCTCTCTTCCTGTCCCCCTGGATCCCAGTCTGACAGCACCAGGAAGTGGGGGTGGGAGTCCAGGCGGTTGACTCATCCCTGTCCCCAGCCGGCGGCAGCTGTGGTCAGTAGGTGTGCTGGTTGATCCAGTGGGCTGAGGAATGTGGGGTGGCGCGTTGGAGTGACTTTCAGGCCTCCTGGCCTGGGCTGGAGGAGAGCAGTCCAGCTGGGGGCAGCCTCCTGGCCCTGGCCCTGGCTCTCATGCCCCCGGGTGGGGGGCGGGGTGGGCAGACAGAGTTCTGAGCCCCCCAGAGATAGGTTGGAGGGGGAGAAGCAGGCTGGAGGGAGACCCCCACCCCAAGGCGGGTTTCTGTCCGGGGCAGCGAGGCTCAGGAACAGGGCCTGACCCAGGCTCCCACAGCCCTGCTGGTGCCCTGGGAGGAGCGGCCTGGTCCCTGCGCCAGCCAACCCCAACGCGCATCCCTGGAGGCACAGGCGCGGCCCTCCCGGGCTGGGAGCCGGCGGGCGGGCAGGGGTGGGCCCTTCTCAGGGACAAAAGCAGCGGTGGTGGCAGCCAGGCCGGGCCTGAGGGTCCTGGGCAGGTACCTTCCAGCTGAGAGGGCAGCTGGGGGCGGCCCAGGGACCCCAAGCAGCAGCTGAGCCTGGGGCTTCATTTCAGTTGTCAGTTCAGCACCCAGAATGCTTTTCACCGTCTTCCTCCGAAAACACGCATCCCACAGGGGCGCCTTGAGGAAGCCTGTGATCCTGCCACAGAACAAAGTCAGGAAAACGTGCCTACCCACCACCCACCCACGTGTTCACCCACCACCCGCCCCTCCAGGCCTGGCTCAGCCTGGGCACTGGGGACACAGCTGTGTACGTGGGGCCAGCCATGCTGCCTCCCTGCTGGCTGACGGAAGGGACGCCCCGGCCAGGAGGGCCGTGGTGGGTGGCCTGCCAGTCGCCCGTCCTGCCTGCTCTCACCCCTCCTCCCCCTTCACCCTGTGACCCTTGGACGTGGGGTCTTGTTGACCCTCCTGGCCTTTCTCAGTTCAGGCTCCAGGGGTCCCTGGTCGCTGTGTGCCCGGCCGAGGGGGTGACCCAGCCAGGGCCACCTCAGGGGGGTCTCAGCATCGGCAGAGTCTGTATCTGTGAACGGGGCGCCAGGCCCTCGCGCTGCTGTCACCGGGACGTGCGCAGGGCAGCGAAGGCTGAGGCCCAGCCGGCGTCCCACCGGCCCCCCCTGCCTCCTGCCTCCTCTCCCGGCACAGGCAGGTCCGCTCTTGGCTATTTGGTGCCTCGTTTATTGTATTATCTGTATTTTTGTTGGAGATTTTGCTGTTAGGAGTGGCCACACCCACGGTGATGAGCCCTCGGTGTCCCCGGGCGCAGAGGCTGGGCTGTGCCCGCCCCCGGGGCAGGTGCTCCAGGTGAGCTTCCCAGAGGCCCCAGACAACCCCGCAGGTGGGCCCTGGACTCGCGGTTCCAACTCGGCCGCTGGACCCGAGTCTCTGCCCAGAAACACAGGCAGGTCAGCTCGGTCCCCCGGACGGGTGGCTCAGTACTGATTCCGCGTGGGTGGCCCCTGTGTCCTTCACTGCTGGCTGAGACCGGGCGTGCGTCCTGCAGCCCAACACGGCGCACAGCTGCCCGCTTCTGTGCCGGCGGGTCCAGCGTGGCCTGTCCAGCCGTGGAGGCCAAGGGCGGCCGGAGCCCTGTCCTGAGTTGAGTGGCTGCACCTGGGGTCCTGCAGCTCTGCAGGTGGCCAGTGGCCGCCCCGCCCCGCCGGGCCCCGAGGAGCACCAGGGTTGCGCCTGGCGATGCAGCCTGCGCAGCAGATGGGAACCAGGTGGGCAGAGGCACGTGGTCTGCGGCCTCTGCTGACCGGCAGGGGAACTGGAACTTGGACTGTCCCTCCCCACTCTGCTCCCCTCTTAACCTTCCATGGCCCCGTGGAGCCCAGAGGAACGAGTGGTTTCCTGTGTGGGCCGCAGGGAGCTCAGCGTGAGGGGGCAGGGAGCCATTCCCAGGGGCTGCTTTGTGTGCTGGGGGCCGGTCACCTTCCGCTCCCGGAGAAGGTTCTGCAGCTCAAGGGGCGGGAAACCACCGGGGCCTTGCAGCCCTGGTTCCGGGAACGTGGGGGCTGTGGAGGTGGGGGCAGCCAGAAGGAGCCCCATGGGCTCCTTAGGGCTTTGAGGGTGAGTAGGTGTCTGAGACACACCTGCCTAGCCTTAAAGCTTCAGACAGGGCAGGGGGTCCCCTGGGAAGGGGCTCCCCTCACCCCTCCAGGGGCTGGGCAGGGCAGGGAGCAGGGGAGCGGGCAGAGGCCCGGTGGCAGAAAGGAGAGGAAGAGGCATCTGGGCTGCAGAACTGGAC
This sequence comes from Noctilio leporinus, assembly GCA_004026585.1. NCBI lineage: Eukaryota > Metazoa > Chordata > Mammalia > Chiroptera > Noctilionidae > Noctilio > Noctilio leporinus. Next base: position 42,297 of record PVIW01008648.1, on the reverse strand, counting down.
CCTCCCTGAAGTTCCTGGGGAGACTCATCACCCCCGAAATTCCTTGCTGCTGGTTTAGCAGCTGACAGTGTTGCTTAGACCTGTGGTGCCAGGCTGGGCCTCGCCAACAGGTCTTGGGGGTGGTTATTTTGGGGGGCAGAGCAGGTCACAGGCGTAGTGATGGAGTGAGGCTGCTGCTGGCGGGGGTGTCCCTGCAGGCTCCCCAAGTGCACCGGGCCCTGAGGGGCTCTGAGTTTCTCTGGTTCTGTGGAAACTAACCCCTGGCACTCAGTGCTCCTGGGGGGGGGGTGGAAAAAAGGGCTCCTAGTGGCCCAGGACAGCCCTCCTGTCCCCACACCCCCAGGCCAGGTCCCCCTCGCTGACATCACAGTGCCCTTTTCTCCTGCAGGACAATGAGGGGGGGGGGGTTGATGTTCAAGGGTTAAAAAGAGCCAAACAGGCCTGGCTGGTGCGGCCCAGTGGACTGAGGGCCGGCCTGCAAACCAAAGGGTGGCTGGTTCGATTCCCAGTCAGAGCACGTGCCTGGGTTTCAGGCCAGGTCCCAGTTAGGTGCGTGCCAGAGACAACCCCCCGTGGATGCTTCCCTGCCTCTCTTCCTCTCTTCCTTCCCCCTTCTCTAAAAATAACTAAAACCTTCAAAAAAAAAAAAAAAAAAGAGCCAAGGAACCAAACCTCGAGCATGGTTCTGCACACACGGCACACGGCACACGGGCCTCTGCACGGGCTCTTGGCTCTGCAGGGAGACCCCACCCCACCTGGCTCCCTCCCCGGCTCTGCCCCGTGAACTCTGGCTCCCGCCGTCCCGGCTCAGGGCTGTGCTCAGCGTCACCTCTGTCCTTGGCTTGGCTTCCAGGCCCAGGGGGGTGGAAGGTCAGCCCCGTGATCACCCTGGGCGGGTGGGGTCATGAGTGACCTCCAGGGCCCAGCCTGCTTCCGCCAGGTGCCCCAGAATGAAGCCCACGCTGTCCGCACCGCGTGCCCGGCACTCGGCCCTCAGGCCCCCAGTGGGGCCTCAGGACCATGTCCCCTCCCCCGGAGGCCTTCTGTGGCCACCCCAGGTGGCACCCCACTCTCTCCCTTTCACCTTTCCATTCCCTATCACATCAGCCCTGGCTTGAAATTAGCTGGGAATCAGGTTCTGGTTGGGTCCTCGTGGGTGTGGCCTGGGCCGTAGCTTGACCCCCGCCAGGGCAGGGCAGCGGGCGATGGAGGCCGTGCTCAGCAGGCGGAGTGGGGGGGCGCTCTCTAGGGGGTCCCTCCCCGGCCCTCCCCAGTCCCCTGCAGCCACACTGGTGCCACCAAGGCAAGGACCTTGCATGCCAGGGTTCCTGTTGGTGCTTCCACGACAACATTCCTGATGTTTTTATTACCGCATTTTAAATCAAATCCATTAGTTTACTGAACATCAAATGTCCCAGGAGGGGACAGTGAGGGGGCCCTGCTGCTCTGGTGTCTGGGAGCCCTCACCCCACCCGCTCATTCCTCCTGGGATCCCCCCTCCCCCGACCGCAGACCCCCACCTGCCCAGGCCTGTTCTGCCCAGCACTCGGCCTGGCTGAGGGGGGTGCCTGCTGGAGGCACATTGGGGCTGCAGTGTGAGGGACCTCAGAGCACCTTCCGCCCGGGGACCCCCCTGACGGTCTCTGGTGTCTCTCAGGAGCTGGATGGCTCCCGGCCCTCCCTGACGGTGGGCTTCCTGTGCGTGTGTGCGTGAGCATGTGTGTGTATGCGTGCGTGCACGTGTGCGCGTGTGCACGTCTTCCCCTGAAGGGGCTCCCAGCACCACCGCCCCAGCTCTGGCCGGTTCCGTCCTGGCCAGGGGCCCCTGCTGACCCTCACTAGCAGAGCCTGCACCCTCTGTCCCCCCAACCCCCACCTTGTTGGCACAGGGATGATCCCATTCCTCTCCCTGCGCTGCTGACTGAGGCCTGAGTCAGCCGCCCTCCCTGGCTGCGGGCACAGGGGTGTGGCATCGCTGGGCCAGGCTGGCTGCAGGAGGAGGGCTGCTCTGGGAGGTGGGTGTAGCCTGACCCCGGTCCAGCCTTGGCAGACAGGGCGCACCACCCACCCCGAGCCAGAGCTGCGGGCCTGGCCTGCAGCCTGGGGGGCTTTGCCCCGCCCTGTGCACACCCCACAGGCAGCGCTGGCCCCAGCCCTGTGCCTACGGGCTGGGGGGCCCTGGGCAGGCCCTTAGCTGCAAGGAGCTGGGGGTCCCTGTAAGGTGGGGGGCACATAATGCTCCCCCTCGAATGAGGGAGGCGTGTGAAGCCTCAGGCCTGGCGTCTGCGTGCGTCACGAGCATGTAAGGTCATGCAGGCAGGAGCCGGGCTCAGCCGCCGGTAGCCCTTCAGGGGCAGCTGCAGTCAGCGGTGGGCCGTGCTGGCCTGGGGGTCACCCCAGAGGGAGGGGAGATAAGTCCAGGGAGCCAGAGTGGAGGGGCGGGGGGCTCGCGGGGGGCTCAGGGACAGGGAGGGGCGGCAGGGGCTCCCGGGCCAGGAAGAGACCCGGCAGGGCCAGGTGGGGCTGCCACGTGGGGGCTGAGCCGGTAGGACGAGGTTGGGGTCAGACACGAGCCTGTTCGTGTGATGCTGAGGGTGCGAGTGTGTGCACACGCGTGTGCACGTATGTCTGTCTCTGCCAGGGCGGCACGGATCGCCACCGCGCTGTGGGGGGGCCCTGGGAGACCAGGGGCCCAGCCGCGAGGACAGCCAGGCCCCCTGGGCACCGGCTCCCAGGCCCCCCCCGGCCCCCCGCCCTGCTGAGCTCTGACCCGGTTCTCCTGGGAGGAAGCCAGTCTGCCTGGTTCCTGAAACAGGTCATCTAGAAACTTCTCTCAGGGCTTCCTCCTGGGCCCCCCTCCCCCGCTCAGCCCAGCACCCGCCCTGCACGGCCCATCCCCCGCCCCAGGCCCTGGAGGACCCTGGACACCCCGTCCTCGCTGCCACCGGGGCTGTGGGTCCGTGGGAGGCAGGAAGCGTGGGGCGCCCGGCCGGGGCCTCCTCAGGGTCAGCCCAGGCTGGGGGACCTGCCCGGGATGTGGGTCCAGACAAAGCAATTCCGTCTGCACCGCGTTCCTGGGCGGAGGGGCCCCGGGGGGAGCCCTGGGGGAGCCCTGGAGCTGCGCTGGGGGGGCCTGCAGGAGGCTGAGGAGGTGGCTGAGGGCTGAGTCACGCTCCGGAAAATGAAGGAGGCTGTTTCCACCACCTTCCGTCTCCTTGGGAAGAGGAGGAGGAGCAGGAGAGGCTGAGGGCAGAGGGCAGGGCTGCAGGGGGCGGGGAGCCCCTCCGTCCTGTTCTCTGTGCCTCCGCTGACCAGGGTTGGGGTCTCCTTCCCTAGCAGGGGTCCCACAAGTCAGTGGGGAGGCTGCCCATGTATTTCGAGGCAGAAACAGGCCACACCAGGGCTCCCCTTAGAGGCTTCTAGGGCTCCTCTGTCCGGCTCAGGGTCCCCAGCACCTGCAGCGCGTCCTGAGCCCACTACCAATCTGCTACCCCGTCACGTGTTACAGGGGTCCGGATGTCCCCTGTCCCCTGGGGCCTGGGGGCCCTTGGCTCGGAGCCCTGTGAGCAGCTGGGCCTCGCGTTCCCACGTCCCCGAGCACCGGCGCCCTGGGCAGCTGCGGGCGTGGGCGCTGTGGGGTCAGCCCGCAGGGGCTCGGGCTCGGGGGGCAGGCCCTCCCCCTCGGTGGGCAGGCGGGCCAGCGATGCGGTCTGGCTGGGACAGCCGGCGGGGCTGCACCCCCTTCCCAGCCTCTGGGACCGTGGCAGCTTCCCCACCACGTGACGTGCAGAGGGGGCAGCCGAGGCCCCGGACGCCCAGTCTCCCACGGCCTCTCCCAGCATCTGTGTCATGTGTTCCAGTCCACGCGCTGCCGGGCGTGTCCTGGAGGCGGCCCTTCAGTCTGGATGAAAGCACCCCGGTGCTGACATCTGAGCCCGGCCGGCCCTCGGCACACGCTGGGTGGGGGACCCCTTCCTAGGGGTGCTATTTGCTGTCTGGTTTACAGTGGGACCTGCAGGGAGACCCTGCACTGGCCCCGACGTGGGTCAAGCTCAGCAGGGCCAGTGGAGGGGGCGCCAGAAGGGGTCAGCCCAGGCTGGGGGAGGCCCCAAGATGGGGCGCGGTTCTCACCCAGGAACGGGGAACGGGGCGTAGTCCAGAGCCCTGTGGCTGCCCGAGTCAGAAACCCCAGCTGGAGGAGGCAAGGGGAGAGGGACTGTGACTGAGTCACAGGAGGAGGGAGGGTTTGTCCTACCCCCGATGGGCAGGGCAGCCCTCGGAGGACGGTGGGTTGATTATCTGACGCCCTGTCCCCCCTGGAAAGTCCCGGGGACAGACGCCTATGGACAGTCAGGGCCCCTGTTTGGACAGCCTCTGCGGCGGGAGGGCCCGGAGGGTGAGGTGCTGGGAAGGAGAGAACTTGGTTCTGCAAGGGAGGCAGCTCTCCCAGAGGGGCGGGCAGCTGGTGCCCCGACCCCGCAGGTGGCCCTGCGGGACTCCAGCCCGGTCCACCTCCTTGTCCGGTGTGGCCCCGGGGCTCCCAGCTCCCAGGTCGGAGAGGTGTGTCCGCCAGGTCACCTGACTGCAGGGGCCTCTGCGGGGAGGCCCTGGCCGTGGGGGTGGCCAGCTCCCCGAGGTGCGGCCGTTAGAGGAGACACTCCGAGAGCCCGAGATCCTGGCAGGGCCTGGACGCCTGCGGCCTCGTGGTGCTGCCCCTTTCCCAGGTCAGCACAGAGCCCGGCCCGGCCCCTGGGCTGCCTCTCGGCTGGGGCACAAGTGGGCAGCTGTCCTGTGGCAGCTGCAGGCCAGGGTGTGCGCGGGGTCAAGGCTGGGTCTCCCCGGCGGCCAGCTCCACCAGCGCCCACTCGGCCTCTGTCATCAGATTATTAGGGGCCCCTGACGGAATCCAACACCCATCCACCCTCGTCCGTCACCCACCCGTCTACCCGTCTGTCCGGCCATCCACACACTCCTCCCTGAACCACGGGACATTTTCATGACATCGGAAGGTGCCCCTTTCGGCCTACACTGTCCCGTCGGGAACGCGTGGTCAGAGGGGTGCGGGCCCTGCCGCCAGGCGGGCGTGGGCGGAGCGAACCCTTGTCCTTCTCCAGCTGGGCCGGGAGGCAGTGGGGGCTCTGCAGCAGCGGGGAGCCAGGGGAGCCTCTGTGGCCACTCGAGGTCACCTGGCAAAAGAGAGGGACAAAAGGCCTTTGTGCCCAAGATGTCATCTGATTTGCAGTGGGGGTGGGAAGGGGGAACGGGCTGCCTTCCGGGGGGGCACAGGACACAAGGCTTTTCTTTCTGAGCTGTGGCTGAACGTCAACTTGCTCTCAGGGCCCGGCTGGGGCTCCAGTGGCCGCGGGTGGCACCTCCCGCCAGCCCCATGGGCAGCGCCAACCACGGGGGCGGCTTCACTGCGGGTCCCAGGGAGGAGCTTGGTCCCCAGCAGAGGTGGCACCTGGGACGCTGGGGCCTGTGGTGGCTGCAGAGACCGTGTCTCGGTGTTTCAACCGGGGCCTGGAGGCCGAGGTTCCAGGTGGAGGTGCCAGCCTGTGGGCCCCGTGAGGACTCCCGCTGGGCGCCCTCCCCTGGTGGAGAGCAAGGCTCTGGGGTCCCTTCCTCTTCCCTAAGGCCACTGGCCCTGCAGGGTCCCGGCCCCCTCCCACCTTACTTAGCCTCAGGGGTTCTAGCAGCCCAGGGGCTCCAGCCCCAAACACTGTCACGTGCAGCAAGGGCTTGAACAGGTGAGTTCGGGGCTACGCAGTTCTGCCCATGACAGACGGCTGCCCCAGGCCTGTGGGGTAGGCAGGGTGCTCTCCTGCCCTGGGGGTCCCTGGGGGGGTGCCCGTCAGCCTCCTCATTTCCCATGTGGCCAGAGCGAGAGGCGAGAGAGCCGTGGCTCTATTCACTGAGGCAGGTGACCCTGGGCTCCCAGCACGGAGAGCAGCCGCCCTCCCAGCCCCGGCTCCCCTCCCGGAGCTGCTCTGACCAGGAAAGGGCCACGTGCGGTGGGCACGGGAGCACGTGCGCCTGTGTGTTGTGTGCATACGTGTGAGCGGGTGCACATGTGTGTGTGTCAGGAGGGGGTGGTCCTGCCTCCTTGGCGGCCTCAGACCCCTGGAGGTCCCGCCTTTCCGGTCTCCCAGACGGGGACGGGGACGGAGGGGGGCCGCCTCCACACTGCACACCGGCCTGAGCCAGCTCCGTGGAGGCTGGACATTCCCCGGAGGGCAGAGTGGGGAGCGGAGCGGGGCGCCGTCCTCCGTGTCCTCTGCGTCCTGTTGGGAGTCACGGCTGACAGAGGCTTCTCCCCAGGCAACTGGGGAAGTACAGGAAGCAGGAAACCGAAACCAAGCAGGACTGGAGTCGTGGAATGAGGGCCACGGCCGGAGGTGAGGGGCAGGGTGGGCCCCGCTGAGCGCAGGGCAGTTCCCAGGGTGTCCTGGGAGGCAGCGGGCGCAGGGACCAGACCGAAAGCCCAGGAAAAGCTGACCGACCCGGAGGACCCTGGAGGTGCCCGCGGCCGGACCTGAGGGTGTAGGGTTGGGGGTCGGGGTGTGGGGGGGCAGAGAGGGTGGGGGGGAGGAAGCACCTGCAAAACTAAGGAAGATGCGTTTCCCAGTGTTCGATAGGGACTTTCATGGCATGAAACGTCTCCGAGAGAAAGTTTATTGAGCCCCGTGCTGGTCAGAAAAGGACCAGGTCCCGGGTGTTGGGTTTGACCCTCCAGCACCGACGCACCCGCAGTCCTGGGCCGCCGGGGTCTCCAGCGGGCCGGGTGGGGGACACCAGCAGCCGGGGCTGGAGGGGTGAGGGGCCGGCGCACCCGGCAGGCGCGGAGCCCGAGGCAGGAGCTGCTGCTGCCTTGCGTGGGCTGCGGCCAAAGGTGCAAGTTCTTGTATGAGAAGAATGGAGGTTCCCGGTGCTCACAGGCAGGTAAGCACAGCCCGATGTGCTTTTGTTTTTGACTACTGCGGACAAACAGAACATTCTGAAAGCTTCCAAGAAGAGAGAGGACTCCAGGTGGTCCCAGTGCCGCCTCAGCAGGATGGGGACGGGGCTGTGCCGGGCGCTGGAGAAGACACGCCGGACCTGGGGTGCGTGTCCAGTCCTGTCGCCGTGACCTTGGAAGAGTCACCCCTTTATTCTCGCCGCCCCAGCCTTGGCTCTGCCCCCTGTGAATGGCAGGCCCGGGGCCAAGGGGACCACAGCAGCAGGACAACCTCCAATGTCCTGTCACCCTGTGGCCACACGCCCTCTGCTGGGTCCTCACTCACGAACGGGGAAGCTTACTTATCACGGCAAACCAGACTCCTTTTGGGGGGAAGCGTGTTTCGATATGACGCGTTTCCTTTGCAACTCGCTGTACTTTATTTCATGCAGTTGGGACCCGTTTCCTGAGAAGGGCTCCACTGGCTGGACCCGGCGGCCAGAGGTGTCCAAGGCCCAGGGACATTCAGGAGCCTCCCGGCCGCTGTGGCCACCCCTGGGTGGGTGGGGAGCAGGTGCAGGTCACTTCCATCAACGTCACACGCACACACAGTGTAGGGAGCCTGCGTGGCCTGTACGTGGTTTCCCCCCTAATTTTCCCAAAACAGCAGCCCGTTACCATGGCCCTCAGGTCCGGGTACAGGGGGACTGACCTGCTCTGAGCCAGTGACGTGCTCTCGGAGCCGGCAGCGGAGGCTCCGGACAAGAAAGCGCTGGACAGACCCCACCTGGGACAACGGACAGCAGGGATATGGGAGAACCCGGTCCAGACAAAGAGGCCGGACAAGGAACACCTCACACAGCAGCGTGAACGGGGAAAGCGGCCAACACGCCTCTAACGCACAGGACACCTGCGGTTACATGACATGGGGGTGGGCGGTAGCCAGGTCCTGCACGGGGCTGTGCCAGGCTAGGGGCAGTGGAGTGCCCTGCAGACCGGAAGGGTGTCACCCAACCCACCCGTCTGTTACCTGTGCGGCCCTGCACCCATGCTCAGGGCTTTCACACAGCCACCACCCCTCCTGTCACTCCCGGCGGACTCCCCGAGGGTCGCCATCCGCAGATGCGGTTGGGGCTCCAGGATCTGCTTCTAAGGGACTGACTCAAGGGAGGGCAGGCTGGGCCTCCTCATGATGCTGCTGGGTGTCCTCACGACACGGTGGCCTGCTCTCCCCAGGGTGGGTGCCCAAGAAATCAAGGGGAGTTTCCAGGACCTTTTATGACCTAGCCGCGGAGGTCGACGGTGTCACTATGCTGCTGGTCACACCCATCTCGACTTTAAAGGAGTGGGGACTGCACATGGGTGGGATTGCTGGGCACCGGGGCGAATGAGTCACCTTGGAGGGCCACCGTCACACAGGTGAAAAATACCACCTAATATTTCCAAACAAGCCCGAAGACAGCAAGGCACCGATAAGAAACATGAATCAGCCCTGGCTGGTGGCACAGTGGATAAGGCGCTGGCCTGCAAACCCAAAGGTCGCTGGTTCAATTCCCAGCCAGGGCACATAACCAGGTTGCAAGCCAGGTCTCCAGCCAGGTCCGTAGCTGGAAGCAGGTGAAAGGCAACCACACATGGATGTCTCTTTCCCTCTCTGCCTCCCTCCCCTTCCCCTCTCTCTAAAAATAATAAATAAAATCTTAAAAAAAAAACATGAATCAGAATTAGAAAAACTCAAGAGGTGAGGGGATCTAGAGAATTCCAAATAAAATAAAATTTATTTTGGATCTTCAGATGAAAGCAGAGATCTGTTTATCCACTCTTGTTTATCCAAGAGTGGATAAACACCAATGAAAATATTTTGAGAAAGATGCAGAGAAATGATGAATTACGTGAAAACAAAAATTTCAGACCAAAGGTGAAAAACAGGCAAAGTTCTCCACTGAACACTTGGAGACAGCTTGTCAAAACTGTGACGAGACACCCCCACCCTGAGGGGTGAGGAAAGATGGAGCCAGAAGCCCAGGAAGGCGGGACCCTCATGTACGGCTGGTGGGGACATGGCGGCCGCTATGGAAAGCAGCCTCGAAGTTCCTCAGTTACACAGCTCCCATGGTGGGAGGGGGTGGGACTTGCACACCTAGGTGAGCCCCAAAGAGCTCCAGGAGGATGTCCTTCCCAGGACCTGCACTTGAATGTTCACAGCAGCATTATTCCTAAGAGCCCAAGAGTGGAAATACCCTAAATGTCCATGACTGATATTTCCACAGTGGAACATTGTTCAGCTATGACAGGGATGAAGGGCTGGGACAGACATCGTCATGAATAAACCTGACAAACGTTATGCGGAAGGACAGGAGCCAAACACAGAACTTTCATCGAATGTCCTTAGATTAGAGTAATAATTCGGTTGTACATTTTGTAAAGATACTGAACGCCGTTGGATTGTATATTTGAAATGGGTGAACTTTATAACTATGTCTCATGGTGTAAATTGTATCTCAATCAAGGTGTTGAAAAAAGAAAAGGAAGGAGCCAGCGTATGTATTATTGGAGTTCCTAGAAGACACAAATAAGAAAGCACTAAGAAATGAAATCCAAGACAACTTACCCAGCATAAAAATATTTTATTTTATCGATTTCATTTATTATTTTTAGAGAAAGGGATAGGAGAGAAGCAGATAGACATCAATGTATGGTTGCCTTTCACCTGCTTCCAGCTACGGACCTGGCTGGAGTCCTGGCTTGCAACCTGGTTATGTGCCCTGGCTGGGGAATCGAACCAGCGACCTTGGGGTTTGCAGGCCGGCGCCTTATCCACTGTGCTATCAACCAGGGCCACATACAAATATTTTAAGCGTGTGTATTGAAAACATACATCCCATAATGAGGGGAATTGACCCAGAATGATCAACTCTGGGATATGTATATTTTAAAGATTTATTTATTTATTTTTAGAGAGAGGACAAGGGAGGGAGAAAGAGAGGGAGAGAAACATCCATGTGCAGCTGCCTCCAACACAGACCCCCAACTGTGGACCTGGCCTGCAGCCCAGGCCTGTGCCCTGACTGGGAACCGAACTGACGACCCTTTGGTTCAAAAGCCAGGACTCAGTCCACTGAGCCACACCAGCCAAGGCTCTGAGACATATTTTTGTAAAATTAACATATATTAAGAAAAAAAAAAAATCCCGTGGGAAGCCTGGGAAAATGCCCCAGTTGTTACGGGAAGAAAATCAGACTGGTGCCTTTTCAAAAGGGTATCATTCCGGGGTTACTTTGTGTGGGACAGTCAATAAATAAAGCAAGTGACTAGTTGTGTGAAATGCGTTAAATGATCATTTTCAAAAGGGGTAACGTTATGACTCACACAGATGTAAATATGAGCCCTTGTTCCAAACACATCAAATGGTTTACATTCTATATGTGTGGGTTTTTAAAATATATTAATTATACTCAACAAAGCTTTAAAAGTCCCCACATGCTGAGGCGCTCAGTCAGGCAGATTCAGCGAGAGACAGGAGGAAACCAGGGAACAGGTGCACCTTTAGATCAGAGATACTGAGGTTGATATAAACTTGACCAACCAGAAGCTTTCCTGAAAGGAAGTATTTATTGAGTTGAGGCCAGAAAAGGACCAGGTTCTGGGGCGTAAAGCACGAACCTCCAGCGGCAGCCCTGGGTGGGCAGGACAGACAAGTCCCCTGTCCTGGAGTTGACAGCTCTTTTTTGCAATGGCTCTGGGAAGAAAGACATAAGTGGATCTGTGTAAAGGGGTGGGGGCAGGTGGGGGGCCGCTCTGGGCTAGGCACAGAGCCAACGGAAGACGGGCTTGCTCTTCGGGATGGGTTGTGGGCACCAGTCCAGATCGCGGAGCAGGATGTGGTGGTCTGGTGGCCCGTGTGCTGCCCAGATAATTGTGTAAATAAAGTTTCAACACCCATCCAAGAATGTCCTCAGCCTGGGTTGTTTCTCTGCTCACAGCTGCTAACGGATGCACCTGTCTTGTATCTTCCTTCCACCTTCCGGCCACTGTTGTGTCATTTAGGACCTATCAGCACATCCTCCACAGAGTTGTCAAGGTGAACTTAAAAAGGCAAATTGGGTTTCTCACGGGTGGTGGGTGGAGAGCCCTGCTCAGAGAGCTCTTTGGTGAGTGGGTAGACAAAGTTATTTTGAGGCCCTGGCGCGTGGCGCAGTGGATAAGGCCCCAGCCTGCAAACCCAAAGGTCGCTGGTTCAATGCCCAGTCAGGGCACATACCCAGGTTGCAAGCCAGGTCTCCAGCCAGGTCTGTAGCTGGAGGCAGGTGAAAGGCAACCACACGGGGATGTTTCTCTCCCTCTGTCTCTCTCCCTTCCCCTCTCTCTAAAAATAATGAATAAAATCCTTTTTTAAAAAAAGTTATTTTGAGTTGTTCCCTGCTGCCTACAGGAGACACCCCCTGACCGTGGCCCCGAATCCGGGTCCGCTGAGAGCACTGGGGCCAGTTTGGCCCGGAGGCGGGGAGGCGGGGGGTGGGGTCCCCCAGCCCGGGTGGGCAGGGAGCCAGGCAGCCACGGCAGCGGGTCACTGGGGCTTGGGTCCGGTCCGGCAGTGCGCTAGGCCCAGGGTCCTGGTCGCGGGACACCCCTCACCTGGCCGACCGCCGCCTCCGCAGTTAGAAGGGCGCGGCGGCCTTCACCCCAGGCTCCGAAGGGGCCGGTGGACGACCCCTCCCCGCTCGCGGGCGACGCCTAACCCTCGCTCTCCCCTCGCCCAGAGCCCCCCATCCCCGGCCGGCCCAGAGCCAGGGCCCCGCAGCCCCCTGGGTCGCAGGCGGGCCCCGTGGGGTCTTAGCCGCCCCCCGCGGCTGCTGTCCCGGGTCTCGGGGGCCCTTCCACGCGCTCATGCCCTTGGGGTTCACGGCTCGCGTTTTCTTTGGCTTAAGCAAATAGAGAGCTGGTATTTCTCCGCAAAATGGGCTATTCTGGGACAATACGAGTTATTCGGGGACACCTGGTGATTGCGGTGGGGACACAGCCAAGGGTGACCCACGTGCACGCGCGGACGACCCGGGGAGGGGCGCGCCTTTATAGCGGAAAGGGGCGCGCGCGGGGCGGCTGCAAGCCGAGAGCCCATTGGAGGAAACTGGGAGTTGGTAGCGTCGTGGCTTCTCATTGGCTGAGCTGTAGCCGCCTCTCATTGGCTGACTGGTTGCCGGGCGAGGAGGAGACCCTCCCTCCTTCTGGACTAACACGGTAGACACACCTGTTTGCGTGATGGGCGGCGCGGGGTGGGGCGTGAGAGCTACCTGTGCAGGGCCCCACTCTAACTTGCCTGGGGTTCTGTTGATTTATTTGTATTTATTTTATTTATTTTTAAATATTGTATTTATTATTTTTAGAGAGAAGGGGGGAGGAAGACAGAGAGAGAGACATCACGTATGGTTGCCCGTCACCTGCCTCCAGCTATGGACCTGGCTGGAGACCTGGCTTGCAACCTGGTTATGTGTCCTGGCTGGGAATCGAACCAGCGACCTTTGGGTTCGCAGGCTGGCGCCTTATCCACTGTGCCACCAGCCAGGGCTGTTTATTTATTTTTGATTAATCTCACACTCCTGTCCTCTGATGAGGTTCCGAGCTCCTCAGCTGGGAAGAGAAGGGGGTCCCTCCCCGAGGGAGGCGTGGCGGCCCCTGGGTGGCCCCGCCCACGCCCTGTCTCCCCTTCATGTGGGCACCTCTTGGCAGTGGCCTCCCCGTTTCCATTCGTTTTGGGGTCGGTGGGCTTTATTTCCCCGGTAATTCTGCGCAGTCAGCAGGGCCCCGAGCTGGGCATGGGTGGGGGAGGCAGTGGAGGCCCCGGACGAGAAGCATGGGAACATCTGGGGGTCTGGCCACCTGAGCTGTCTCCCTTGAGAGAGCTCTGTGGTCACAGCTGTCTGGGCACCGGGCCTGTGTGCCTGCCTGTCACCCCAGGACGCCTCCCCACATCCGCCGGGTTTTTCCGCTCAAGCTGCAGTGTGGAAGGACCTGCCTTCCAGGCAGGTGTGTCCCCTCCCAACGTCCCGGGACCCCTCCCTTGCTCCTGACCCTGGACGTGAGGGTGTCCATCTGCAAGACACGCTGCAGGTGTCCAAGTAGAACTTTCCTCCAGGGGCTTTGGGGCTCTACCGCCTTCAACCAGCCAAGGGGGATCTGGAAAACGCCCAGGCCTGTGGGCGATAGTGGACACGTGGGCAGAGGGTGCCCCACACTGGTGCGGAGACGTCCAGTGCTCTGCAGGGTGTAAGGACAATCCGCGCCGCCTGCCCAGGCCCCTGTGAACGCCACGCAGCCTGGGCGAGCACCAAGTATGCAACACAAAGCAACGCGAGGACATGCGGCAGGATGGGAAGCAACCATCTCCCTTCCCCGCAAGTGAAGAGCCTCCTGCCAACCCTCTTCCTGCTGGGTCCCCACCTAAAGCCACCCCGGGACACCCTGAGTGGCTGCCCTTGGACTCCCTCAGGCAGGTGGGGACCCCTCTGTGGGCGGACTCCCAGAGCGGGAGCAGGGTCATCGTCCACTGGGAGCAAGGACCGCAGACGGGAGCCCTGCGGGCTGTAGTGACCCTTCAATGCCCTCAGCGTCCACCACACAAATGCTTCGATTCCTGCGGGCTGGCACCCCGCAGTTCACGCCCCACCTGTGGGAAGGACATGTGTTTGCATAGGCCTGGACAGTGCGTGGGTCTGTGACCTGGAACCTGCGAGTCCTCCTAAGGCAGGGCCTCCAGCCAGCACCCTGGTCACCACAGCTGTGTGACCATCGCCACGTGCTGGGCTCCTGGCAGCTCCTGGGAGCTTCCAAGGGGCTGCAAGGCTGCCTTCCTGCCCACCCTGCAGGCGAGGTGGACAAGCCGGGAGAGGCAGCCAGGGCCCAGGCCTCTGCTGCCCAGTCAGGGGCCTCCCCGCTCACCTGAGGGGTCCAGTGAGCCTGGCTGCTTCTCCAGACCTGACCCCCTCTCTCCGAGGGCATCTGGGATTTTCTGCCAAGAAGGATGGGGGGGGGGTGGCTCCCCAGGGAAGTTGGACTCACCCCTGCTTCTGGCCTCAGTGCCCAGGGCTTGGCTGTCCCTCTCCGGTGCCCTGTGTTCCCCATTTGCTTCCAGGGAGGCCCGCGGGCAGGCGTGGACCTGCCAATGGCAAATCAGGTCACTGGGGAATCAGGCCAGTGGCTGGAGCCAGCGTCCGGGACAGGCCCTTGCACTGTGGGGCGAGGGAGGGAGGTGTCCGAGTGGCAGTGCTGGGCGGCCATCCTGAGGGTCACTTGGGTGGTCAGGGCTGAGGAACTTCTGGGAGAGGCCTTTTGGGCAAGGAAGCTTCCTGCCTGGGCTGGGCAGGCCTCTGGGGTCCTGGGGTCCCGGGTCCTAGGAGTGGGGACCATTGGTTGCTTCTCTGCCCTCTCAGCTCTGCTCCCCAGCTCTGCTCCTTGCGGCGACCGGGACCAGGGACCCGGAGCTCCTTCCGCCCGGCCTCCCGGGTCTCCCTGGACAGCGGACCTCGCTCCCCTCCCAGGCCCCAGGCTAATGCCCAGCCTCCCACCCCCGCATCCAGAGCGCCCCCAACCCGGCCTTAGTCAGTTCCCCCTTCCTTGCTGGGCCCTTTCTAAGGGTCCACTGTCCTGGTGCAAATGTTTCCATGTTTCTTTTTGGGGTCCCCAACCCGCCGGGAAGGAGGGGCATCCGGGCCCACGTTGCACAGAACCCGCTCAAGAACTGGGGCGCCCTGGGGTGAGCTCCACAGCGCTGGGGCAGGACCCGTTCGGCGGGTGCCGTCGAACTGCGCACCTGGGGGAGCAGGTGTCCACCGCCCGCACCCCCGGGCTGGATTCCAGGAGCGGCGCGTCCCACCTCCGTAGGGTGCCGACCTCAGTCCTCTCAGACCCAGCGGCGAGCCCCCAGGGTGGGGACCAGCGGGGGGAGCCGCTGGCGGAGTCTCCAGCCGAGCCCGCAGCCAGGGGTCGGGGCAGGGCGCGGGCTGGGCCGTCCCGGGGAAGCTGAGCCCCGACCCAGGCTGGGGGCCCAGGCCACTGGCCACCTGGCGCCGCAGGTGCAGCGAGCTCCCCGCCCCTTTCCTTTCGGGGGCGAGGTTCGCCCTCTAGTGGCGAGAGGCCGCATCGCCCACCGTCGTCTTCGCGGACCCGTGAACCCATCAGGGCGAGGTGAGGGTGTCTCCAAACTCGGGGCGCCAAGAAGACCTCCCAGGGCTGGGCGGGCGCACGCAGTGTTTGGGGAACGAACTTCAGCACCTCGACTTCCACAGCCGCCGGTGACGGAGGGGCATCGGCCGCTGGCCTCCCACCCGCACCTCGCCCGCGGGCCTGGGCGCGGGGAGACGGCTGCCCCGCAGGCGTCGTTGATTCTGTGTCTCTGTTTCCTCCAAACTCCTTTGTCCGCACGAACTTACTTGGGCGAACCGAGGTGCTCAGCCCCAACATCTTCAAAACCCCCGAAGGGGGTTCCGTTTGAGGCTGAACGCGGAATCTTGACCAGTTAGTGATAGTCACGCGGAAACGGGACTTAAGTGGGAAAAAACTCCCGTGTTCCATGAATAAAGGCATCTCCCACGAAATGTACTTTCCTAACAATTAAAAAAAAACAAACAAATCAAGCCCTGGCTGGTGGCTCAGTGGATAAGGGGCCGACCTGTGAACCCAAAGGTCGCCGGTTCGATTCCCAGCCAGGGCGCAGAACCAGGTTGCAAGCCGGGTCCGTAGCTGGAGGCAGGTGAGAGGCAACCATACATTAATATCTCTCTCTCTCTCTCTGGAAATAATAAATAAAATCTTTAAAAAACAAAAGCGAATGCAAATGCAAACACGAGTTAACTCGTGAAGCAAAGGGCATGATTAACTTCAGGAAAACTTGGTGGGTGGTCAGTGCAAGTCTTTTTTTTTTTATTATTTTTAATTTTATTATTTTTAGAAAGAGGGGAAGGGAGAGAGGCAGAGAGGGAGAGAGACATCCATGTATGGTTGCGTTTCCCCTGCCTCCAGCCACAGACCTGGCTGGAGACCTGGCTTGCAACCTGGTTATGTGCCCTGGCTGGGAATCGAACCTGCGACCTTTGGGTTCGCAGGCCGGTGCCTTATCCACTGTGCTACCAGCCAGGGCCAGTGCAAGTCTTTTAAGCGCAAAACATGACATTAGCGTGGATGTCTGTGGGCTGAGCAGAGCACAGATGCAGGTAAATGAGGAAAACGTGTGCTGTTAAAGAATCCTCTTTTTAAATGAAGGGCGGCGAGTCTTGAACCACCGCACTATTAGGCTTCGTTGGGTCCATTTGAAAGGCTCACCCAAGACTTGCTGTCAAAACTAACCGCTGACATGTGTGAAAATAGCAGGAAGGGCCCCACTTGAGGATGCGGCTGGACCTGCGGTCTTGCCCCGCCCCCTCCCGGGAGCTGTTGACCTTTGGAGGAGCAGCCTGTGTCTCCAACCGTTTGGGAAAGTTGCAGAGGGAACGGGGAGCAGGTCTGACGGTTGCGGACTGGACAGAGGAAGCCCATTCCTGAGCCCCCACGTCACTGCCTCATCGGCATCCACAGCTACGCCTTCCTTCTGGGCGCGTCGCCGCCTCCCGCCCTTCCTCCCGAGACGCGGCTTGTTTTCCTCCAGACCGAACACCGCTTGGGCCTCTGCCTGGATCCGCGCTTCCAGAATGTTCTGGCGGGTCTCAAGGGAACGCTTGTCCTTTCTTGTTAGGTTAACGCGGCAGGAATGTGGGTGAATCACGAGTGAGAGAAATCGTGCACCCCCTTCTGCACCAGGCCTGTCATGCGCAGTTCCCGAACCAGCCAAACTGGTTCTTGTGACACAAATCCAGTCGGGCTGCCCCTGGGAGCGCGAGGGAGGGGCCAGGGATGCTGGGAGGGGCAGGAGGGGTGTTCTGGGGTGATGGTGACTGTAAGTCTTGGCAGCGGGTGGCCTACACAGAACCCACTGGTAGGGCACTGGGATCCTCTGTCACCTCCCTACTCACGTGTCCCCAGGCCCTGGCAACCACTGGTCTGGTTGGTGCCCCTTTTGGGGCTTCCCTGTGAACAGAACGACACCGCAGGTGGCCCTCTGCGTGGTGTCAGAGTGCATCTACCTGGCCAGTGTCGGCGCCTTGCTTCCTGTCAGGTCAGTGGCACTCCTAGATGCACCCTTTCTTCCAAAGAAACATAGTCCTGGCTGGTGGCACAGTGGATGGGGAGCGGGCCTGCAGACCCAAAGGTCGCTGGTTCGATTCCCAGCCAGGGCACGTGACCAGGTTGCAAGCCAGGTCTCCAGCCAGGTCTGTGGCTGGAGGCGGGTGAAAGGCAGCCATACATGGATGTCTCTCTCCCTCTCTGCCTCTCTCCCTTCCCCTCTCTCTACAAATAATAAATAAAAATCTTTAAAACAAAAAAAGAAAAGAAACAAACATTGGACCTGGTGAGGAGCTGGGTGTGGCAACTTACTTTGAACTGTAACAAGTGTGTTGGTCAAGTGTCCCTCAGCGGGGTGGGGGCAAGAGGGGGGTCCGGGCCTGGGGGGGGTTTTCCCCCCGTCCAGCTTCTTAAATGAAAGCATAGCTCATTGCCTGCCGTCTCCTATCAGGGTCGCTACGGCTGGGCATGGTCCTCAGAGAGCCTCAGGGCCGCGTGGGCTCCCAGGTCTCTCCAAGTCAGGTTCGTGGGAGGGTCTGCGCCCGGCCCTCCGTCTGCTCCGGAGGAGCGCGTGCTGCTGGTGACCCAGCCCTGGGCGCTGTCTGCGTGCCCTGCACGTTTGGCACTTGACCCTGTTTTTCTACTGCAGGTGTGCAGGTGGCAGCCGGCTCTCTGCAGGTGGCAGACCGTGTGGGAGGTGCTCGGCTCCACCCGGCGCTAAGAGCTCAGACCCGTAAGATCCGGTTGTTGGTGCTGGTTTCCTAGCCTGCATTCAGGGGCGCGGCCCCCTGGACTCCCCCGTCGGGAACCGACTGAGGTTTCGGGGGCTCCCCAGCGCTCTTTCTTTGTCTGCAGGCAGTTGAAGGGAGTGCACCCCCTTCCGTGAAGTCCTGCCTGCCGGGTGATCTTTGGTGGTGGAGGTTCCCTCTGTATTTCTTTTCTCTCCGCTCCCGCTTTGATCTGGCCCTGGCATCAGGGGGTGTCTGGTCTCCTGCCGTGACTCACGTTCCCTCGAATTCTCGCTGGGCTTTTAGCGGCTTTTCTCCACCTGTTCCGGAGCAGAAGGTTAATAGCTGCGACCGGGGACTCGGCAGGTGTCGCCTGGCCCTGCCCGGGGCTCCGCAGGGGTCTCTGCCAGGCGCCTCGTTTCTAAACATAATTGCCAACCAGACTGTGTGGCACTTTCCTCCTTCAGGAGCTGAGAGAACAAAGCCAACCTCCTGCCTCTCAGATCAATAAGAACGAGCAGTGAGCAGGGAGTCAGGGGCGCCTGGGGGGGCTGGGGGCCTCTCCCTGGGCACCTGCCGCCCTCCGCCCAGCCCCAGAGTAGAGCGGAAGGTCCCGTCTCCGGAACCGTCAGCTGGAGTTGTTCTGCTAGTTCCCAAACGCAGTGCACGCTGCTGCTACCTCCCAGCTGCCCGTGTCCCACCCGGGCCCACGCGTGGCTGTGGGGATGTCCCCTGAGAGGGCCCCTATGGGCTGTGTGTTGTGAGTGTCACCCATGGGGCAGTGTTGGCTACCAGCAGCCCTGACACGGGGCCGGGAACAGCGGTGATGGGCAGCTGCACCTCCTGGGCACTCGGAGGGTCACGGGCACAGGGCCAAGACAGCAAGAACTCAGAGTCTGCCTGGCCGACCCCAGGTTACGTCCTGGGTGGGTGGCAGGCTGGCCCCTGTGACAGTTGTTTGTGGACTGGGATGGATGGGGGTGCCCGGGTGTGTGGTTGGACACCATCCTCGGGGCGTCCGGGAGGCTGGTTCTCGATGGGGTTGACGGTGATGAACCGCTGGCCTGAGGACGGCAGATGGCACCCCCACCGTGGGCCTCGCCCTGTCCGCTGAAGGCCTGGAGGGTGAGGGGGGGACCCTCCCTCACGACTGTCTGCCCCGTGTTTGGACTTCTACCGGGGACGTCACGGCTTCCCTGGGGCTCCGGCCTGCTGCCCGCACTCTGGGGGACGCACCCCCTTCAGAATTTCAGGGGACGGTTCCTGACAGTAACCTCTCTCTCCACACGCGCGGACGCGCACTCCAGCCCTGTTGGTAATTGGTTCTGTTTCCTGGGTGAACCCCAACCACAAGTAGTGTGTATTCTGTCCGCCGCCTCCCACCCCCGGGCACGTCTATGTCCCTAGATGCCTGGACCATCCGTCCTGCATGTGAGCGCCAGGCTCCGTGCCGGGGCCTTGTGTGCGTGTGCGAGGGTCACGCGCGCGCCTTGCTCAGCGGGAAGGGACCCGGGGCTCCCTCCCTCCCCAGGGGGCGAGGCTGCGTGTATCTAAGTAGGACGAGCTCCTGGTTCGGTTGAATGCATTTGCCCTGCGGTCTGCGTGTTGGGTAAAGAACACGCCTGACTTCACCGCCCAGGCCAGATAGACGGGACCACCGTGCTCTCCCGGTCATGTGCTCACTGTGCAGCCTCGCCCACTCCCCACTTCTTCTGGGGACCATGCCTCTGACTTCCAGGGAGCCCCCGGGGCTCTGCACCCCCCTTTGCAGCGCAGCCTGCTTCTGTTCTGCGAACTTCTGTTTCCTGCGTTATCTCTTTGTCTGCACCAGACGCTCTGTGTCCAATCTTGGTGCTGGCCTCTCATTTGGTTACTTTTCTGTTACAAGAGGCTTAGTTGCAGGTTTCTATTCGTAAGTAAAGAATTATAGGAGCAGAATTTATTCCTAACGGTACCTGCAGGCCAGCGTGCCAGGGGGTCTTCCGTTTCCCAGGGCTGCGGCCCCTCCCTGGGCTGGGAATGGCACTCGTCCTGTGGTGGCGTTTCAGGCGCCCTTTGTACAGCACAGGGTCCTGGGACCTAAGTGTGACCGTGCCCACCTGTGCCTGGCTCGTGCCCAGAGCACGCTGCCCCCCATGGTCCGGCCCACCTTCTCCCTCCGTTCTCAGCAGCCCAAACACTCGGGCCTCTCTGGACTCAGTCCACAGGCCGGCAGGGAGGTCGGAGGCCTCGGACTTCACCAGGGACATTGAAAAACCTGTTGGAGGAAGTGAGTCGACCTTAAAATTGCAGCCGGTGAGGCCTGGTACAGGGGAGCGGAGGACTGTTCCCGGCAGGGCACAGCACGTCGGGGTGCTCTGAGGCCGGAGGAGAGCTGGTGCTGGTGGCTGCCAGAGGGTCCGCAGGGCCAGGCCAGGCAGGGCAGGGGGCTGAGGCACAGACGGGCTTTAGGGGGACCCATGTCTCCTGGCTGCCTGTGTGGTCCGAGGGAGCAGGTGAGACCCCAGGGGACAGGAGATAGTGGGGTGACGCAGGAGGTGTCCGGGGCCAGGTGGAGGGTGGGGTGGACACAGGGCTGGCCGGAGGGCGCTGGCTGTGGTGCTGACCCTGGGGCGCTGGCCTCTCTTGGCCTCCAGCCTCAGCCTGGGCACCAGGGCTGTGCAGTGGCCTCTGGTCCTCGGCTCAGGAGCCACGAAGGAGCTGCTCCCTTTGCCCTCCTGCCCAGGGGTTGGTGGGCCCAGGGGCAGTGGGGGCAGTGGGGGCAGGTGGCTGGTGGGGTGGGCACGGGAGCCCAGTGACCGGCCTGCAGCGCTGGGGTAGGGCGCTGTGGGCTCTGTCCTGCACCCCCACGGACCCCCACAGACCCATCTGCACCAGCGGTGTGGAGGGACCCCGCACTCGGTGAGAGGCGCTGGGGGGCTGGCATCCCTGACAGAAGCGGCCCCCAGACGAGGTGGCCCTAGAGGGTAGCCGGGGTGCGGCCGGTTGGGGCGCGGCTTCCAGGCTGTAGGTGGGTGGGGGCTGCCTGGGCGGACCGGGGCTGGGGGGCAGCGGCTGTGGGCTCCGCACGCCGCCGCGTGGGGACAGTCGGCTCCAGCCGCAGTGGGGTCCGTCTCCGGCGGAGTCAGCCGGGCAGGGGCGCTGTCGCCGGTGCCGCGAAAGTGCTGGGTCGCCGGAGCGCGCGGTCCGGGCTGCGAGGGCGCTGGGCCAGCGGGTGTGCGGTCAGCCTCCGCCCGGACCCCTGGGACGACTAGCCGGCGCCCCCAAACCTCGGACTGCGCCCCGGAGGGGGTCGTGCCCGCACTGGCCACGCGAGGGCGCGCGAGCTCTACCCACCGCGGGTCGGCGCGGGAGGGCGCGGCTGCGGGCGCGGGTCGCGAGCAGAAAACCCGGCCCCTCGTGGGGCCCCGACCGGCTGGGCGAGGCGGCGCGCCTGGTCGGAGTCCCCCAGCTGGTGGGTAATGAGGAGCGAAGCCAGCCGGAGGGTGGAGGCCCGGAGGACTTCCTGTGGGCGGCGGCATCTCCGCCAGAGACCGCGTGGGGCCGCGACGTGGGTTTCCGTGGGCTGCGGGGTGGGAAACCGCCGTGGGCGGCTGTGTGGGCAGCGCTCAGTCCAGCGGAGAGGTGGCCCAGCGGCGGCAGCGGCAGCGGGAGCCCAGGGCACCCCCACCCCGCCGCGGCCCCATTGAATAATGACGCTGCCCAGACAGAGGTATTAACAGGGGCTTGGGGTGGGGGAGACTCATCCTTGTTAATATTTATTGAACCCGGGCCGTCCTTCAGCAGCCTCATGAATATTAATTCCCAATTAAACATTTATAGGAAAGAGATTGCTTCTCCTCCCCTCCAGGACCTGTTTGAAACTGGGGGTGTGGGGAGGGGCTGGGCGCTGGCCTCTGTGCCCTGGGCCCCAGCCAGTCCCTGTCCTGTGCCTACTGGCCATGCCTGGGCCCACGCGTGGCCCTGCTGCCCAGTTGTGACACCTGCGAGGTCCCCGAGGGCCCTGCCTGTGGTGGCTGCAAAGTCAGCGTCTGCGGGCCTATCAGCTGCGGGCACCTCAGTGCGGGGTCGCCGCAGGGGGAGGCCCGCAGAAGAGGGGGGCAGGCTGCCCCTCAGGCCCTGGGCAGGCGAGCGCCAGGGGACAGCGGCTGGGCCTCCTCCACCCCCCCACCCCCGCCCTCTCTCTGTGGCTTTCAGGTGCCAACGTGGCAACTAGCTGTGCCCGTCCCTGTGCTGGTTCCTCCTGGTTCCTTCTCAGACCCCCCAAATCCCTGAGTAGGTTTGGAGCCTCCTACAGAGACAGGGTTGGGGTGGGGGGCTTTGTGCCCATAGGGCTCCCTGGTGGGGTCCTGCAGCTCCCGCCGCACCCGTCTGGGGGCCAGGACCCTCCCAGCCTCCAGCTGCCCTCGCAACGCGAACGCGCCCAGTGCGCCTTCCTCGGACCCGCGCCAGCCCTGCACACCGCCCGCCCGAGTGGGGCCAAGTGGGCGGGAGCGGAGGCGCAGGGTCTCCCTGCTTCCTCCAGCGGCTGCCGCTGCCGGTGAGTGGTCCCCCCACACGCTGCCCCTCACTCCTCACGTTCTTTTCTGGGCCCAGCCCTCGCCCAGAGTCACCGGCTGCCTCCCCAGCACCCTGTCCTTGCTGATCGGAGGCCACCCCTAGTCCTGTGTGTCCCCAGCCTGCTGCGGTTCCTGCCCAAGTGAGGTGGACGCCCAACAGGGCTTTTCCGTGGAAGAGGCTGGGGCCCTAGGGCCGCAGGTCGAACACGCCAACCACGGTACCCGTATGTCCAGCTCAGGGCCTCTGGAGCTATTTAAATTCGAATTAATTAACATTAGGTAAATGTAAACATTCAGTTGCTCAGACCAGTTGGTTACGCTTCAAGTGCCCCCTTGTCACTCGTGCCTGATCAAGGCTTCTGAAGTGAGCGAGGACAGGAGAGACGGGAACCATCCGCGGGTGGACTGTGCCCAGGACCGAGTGGACCCAGGTGGGCAGCCCCCCTCTCGGGTCAGACACACTCCGCCTGCCGGTGGCGGGGAGAGGCCTCAGGGGGAGCAGACGGCCAACACCGTGACCTTGGCCTTCCAGCCCCGGGAATTGCCGGAAACAAAGACGTGTGTGCCATGGAAGCTGCCCTCTGTGCCATTTTGTTACACTGGACGGGTGGCTCCTTCCCGCCACCTGTGTGTCTTCGTCGGAGTCCCCACTCCGTGCAGGAGTCCCACCCTCCTTGCCATGAGCTGAGGGGAGTCACGGGGACCTCACTTCAGCGGAACTGATTTCCCACCGGGTCACCTTCCGGGGCTCTGGGGTTAGACTTCAGCATCTCTCTGTCTGTCTGTCTCTGTCTGTCTCTCTCCCTCAGACACCGTTTAACCCGGGACGTCAAGGTGCAAAGTTTTATTTGCAGAAATGTCTGCAAACCAGCCCTTTGGTTTTAAGCGTTTCTTCTGCTCCGTGGTTTTCCTCTCAGCGCATCTCACGTGTTGCGTCTGCGCCTTCTCAGTCCACAGCGAGGGCAGCTAGCGGTCTGCCTCCTTTAAGGAACAAATCTGAAGTTTGGATCTGTCCACGCGGCCCAGGGTTCTTCTGTTCTTGACTTTCTACTTCAATCTTCATTAACTCATGCCTTGGGTAGCCTCCTTGCTTTCTCTGTGGCTCTTTTTCTGGTTACCCGATCTGGGACTTCTATTCGCTCCTCGTTCTTTCATGCTTATTGATCAAAGTGGTCAGAGTGAGGAGTTTTCCTTTGATCCGGGCTCTGTAGGCCCCAGAGCCTGATGCGTAGTCTTTCCACTACCGTTATTTTAAAAATTGAGTAATTTCCATTCCTGGTTCTTTCACCTAAGAATTGGTGACGAGGTTTTTAATTTGTAAAAAAAAAAAAAAGATGTTATTTATTTATTTTTACAGAGAGGGGGAAGGAGGGAGAAAAAGGGAGAGAAACATCCCTGTGTGGTTGCCTCTCACCCGCCCCCAGCTGGGGACCTGGCCGGCCACCCAGGCCTGACCAGGAATTGACCTGGGGACCTTGCATTTTGCAGGGCCACACCCGGCACTTGGAATCTCACTGATCCGGGCTGGTTCGTCACGTGTTTTTCTTTCTTTCTTTTAATAGAAATAGGTCTGAATCTCCTGGGAGGTTCATTCCCCTCACCTGAGGAGTTTGGACTTGAGGCTGTAAGTCACCGGTGGCGACAGTTTAAGTTTTGTGCGCTGCTGAAAGTGAAAGCAGCCAGGCCCCTGGTTACTGGCTCCACCGCTTACCCGGGGTGGGAGAGAGCAGGGCTCTTTCTATCTAATCCGGGCACCACGGGGAGAAGCCACAGCCCTCTGGGCAACTGAAGACACCCCTGGAACTGGTCCCGGGCTCCTCTCGACCGTCTGTGATGAACCTCCACTCCAGGACGGAGGGGGTTTGCCTACAGGAAGTGGGGACAGACATGGCCTTTGGGAGGGTCCCAGAGGTGCCTTGGACCGCTTCTCGGAGCCCGAGTGACCGGTGCCGAGGCTTCCCCGCCCGGTTACTCAAAAACGCGCAACGGCAGCCCCTGCCCAGCCCCACCTCCCACCGAACCAGAGGCAAGAAGTCTGGGAGGCGCCTTCGGGGCGCGTTGTTATGAACTTGCCGTCTGGCTCTCTTCCTCGGGGCAGCTTTTCCAGAAGCACCCTGTTCTCCCGCTTTGATAGCAGGGCTTAGGGGCCTCTCTTCGTTGGCCTCCTACTCCTGGCCCCTCTTTGGGCTTCTGCTGTTCCCTCCCCCGGTTCCTTGAAACGCTGGATTGACTGAAGTTATTTTTATCATCACAGCCTTCCTTGGGGTGCGGTCAGCCCGGCAGGCGAAGGCCCGGAAGAGTGGGAAGGGGACCTGGAAGAGGCAGCCCTGGGCAGGCCTTCCACGGCGTGAAGGTGGCGGGATCGGCGACAGAAAGTGACAATAAAGAAGTTCATGGCCCTGGCTGGTGGCTCAGTGGACAAGGCGCCAGCCTGTGAACCCAAAGGTCGCAGGTTCGATTCCCAGCCAGGGCACATACCCAGGTTGCAAGCCAGGTCTCCAGCCAGGTCCATAGCTGGAGGCAGGTGAAAGGCAACCCTACATGGATGTTTCTCTCCCTTTCTGCCTCTCTCCCTTCCCCTCTCTCTAAAAATAATGAAATAAAATCTTAAAAAAAAAAATAGAAGAAGTTCATGACCGGATTTCTCTTTCTCTTCTGCTCTAGGCCTGGAAGAAGGTTGGGGCTGTGACACTTGGGGGGCACGTTCCCCCTGATCTCAGTCCCCGGAGGCCCACGCTTTGCTCACGGTCGAGTGCAGCTCCTGTTCTCACGGGGGCAGCTGCGTGGGACCCGCTGGCACAATCCGGAGTTTGTGCCCCTGGGGAGACCCTGAGATCGTGACCTGGAGCTTACAGAGCTGTGGCACGGACCCCCCACCCCGCAGAGGGAAGACGCACCTCATCTTTCTGCCCAAACTTGCTCTCTGCACATCGGCAGAGGCCCCAGCTGCGCCTTTGGGTGAGCAGACTAGCGCCTCCCCGGGTCTGATCCCCCCGTGAAACCTGAACCCAGAGGGAGGGAGGCAGCTGGGCTCTCCCTCCTGGGTAGCCTGCCATCTTTTTTTCCACTTCTGTTTCGTTGTATTGATTTTTACTTTTCAACGACCGTTTCCGTTCCGTGTTATTTGGTGTTGGTTCTAGGTGACTATGTCGCTGTCTTCACCTATCCGGCATCCTTGGAACTTTTCCGTTTTATGTTTAGCTCTAGCTGACTGTACCGGGGAGACGTTGGTTCGTAACGCTGTGTAAATGTCAGGGGCGCCATGTCCGCCGTGGGCAGGCAGGACGCAGGGACACCTGGCTGTCTCCCCCAGGGCGAGGAGGGGGGAGCGGGTGCACGTGTGGGGGCTCCCGGGGCCCCAGAGATGAAAGGAGGGAGGTGACACTTGGGAACGGGAATGTGTCATCCACGCAGCTCCGGAGGGTGGGGCCATTTGCATACACATTGTTGGCAAAAAGCAATTAGCAGTTCATTTACATGCAACGAAGCAGCAATTTGCACTTTTCCGGGAGCGCGCGCGTGCCTGTGTGCACACTTGATGCCCTGCACTTGGCCTTCCAATGGCAGACAGGGCAGTGTCCCGGTTCTGGCTCTTCTCACAGTTTCCTGGGAAACACCTTCTTGTCACGAAGGACCGGCTAAGGGAAGGGCGGGAGCTCACCGACCTGCCTCTGCTTTGCCCTCCCACCGCGCTGCTCCAGTTGGAAGGTCCCCTGTCCCTCCTGCAGCTGCTGGGCTCTGAGATCAGTGAGCGGGTCACCTGGCCCCTGGGGTGCAGGGGCTCAGTCACCTCACGAGGCCGGGTCAGGCGCAGGAAGGGCACGGATGCCCCGTGCAGCGTGCCTGGGGGGGTGGGGGGTGGTTTCTTACCTCTCTGCCCTCACATACCTTCCGGTGAGCACCTCCCCCTGACGTGTCCAGGCTCCCTCCCTTTTCCCCAGAAGGCCCCTCCTTACCTGTTTCCTTCACCTCTTAAAAAACCAAGGGGCTCACAAAAGCTTCCTCACCTGGGCAGCAATTGGCTACCTGCCCTGCCGCCCATCTCGGGTCAGGCAGAGAGACCTGCTCGAATGGGGACCCAAGATTGTGGGGCCTTCGTCCTGGTGTCCCGGGACCCTACGGAGCACGTGGAGCCCCCATGCCCAACCCACCGTCCCCCATCACGGAAGACAGTGACGCTGCCTGGGTGCAGTTTTCTCCCCTGCAGGGGACAGAAACGGGCACCGGACGCTGAGAGCAGCCGGGAGGACTCGTGCCAGAGTCCTGCCGTGGGGACGCGGCGGGTGGGCGCTTGGCCGCCGGACAGGTGCCAGGAGGACGGGGGGCCGGCACCTCTCCACGGCCGTGCGCCCGCGCCCGCTTGCGCGACCGATCCGCGTGTCGTTTATCCTGTCGGTCCGCCCGGGAATCAAACCCTGTCTGTCTGCCGGTGCAAACGCTCCCCCTCTGTCCCTCGTCTCCGGTCGTCCGTTTTATTTTGCCGCTGAGGGTTTTAAATGTTCATACGGTGGAACCTTCCGCCTTTTCCTTTACTGTTGCTGGAATTCCCGACTCTCTCCTAAAATTATACACATAAAGTCATAATATTTTTGTATGTAACTGTCTTGCATTCTGGCCTTTAAAAAGGCACCACGTCGGCTTCTGCATGGAGTGGCGTGAAGGGTTAACTGCACCGCCTGGCTGATGGCACCGATGGCTCAGAGGTGGAGGAAGCCCCCCTCCCTCTGCAGAGAAAGGCCCCTGTTTGCTGCCGGTTCCAGCACCGAGCTGGCTTCCTGGCCGTTTCTCTCCACCCCACCCTGTCTGTCTCTCTCCCTCTCCCCCTCTGTCTGGAGACACGTCAGCAGCCTGGCTTCGGGGTCAACCCTAACCCTCTGTGGACAGTGCAGCCACCGCTGCGTCCCTCGTGGGTCGTGACCAGTTGGGAAAGATTCTGCCCGGGCGGGAGGACGGGGCTCTGCAGCTTTCTTCCGGAGGGGCTGCATCTCCGAGGCGTGTCCTGGGTCTCCGCGTAGGTCCTTCAGGGGGGTCGGTTTCTCTTCCTTAGGTGGCCGTGCTGCCATGTAGGCAGCAACCCCCGTGCGCTCGGGCCTGGGGGGACAGAGGGCCCGGCGTGGGCATCTGCTGTCCCTGCAGCCAGAGCGGACCGGCTGGCTGGTCTGTCCAGCCCACGCAGTTGTGGGGTCATGCCCTCCCGTGGCAATGTGCCGGAACATGGCGTTGGTCCATCTGGATCCAACTGTCCTGGAGAAACGTTTCAGGTGTGTGGCCCCAGTTATGTTCCGGGGCCTCTACCTGGGAAAACTTGTGCAGGAGGAGCCCCAACTCCAACTCTGGCCCTGAAGGCAGAAGCGACAGGAAGCCGTCCCCTGAGCAGAGACAGAGACGCTGGGTGACCTCAGCATGTGCAGCGTGGCCCTGGGGCCGAGGGGTAGACCGGGGCGGGGCTGTCCTGTGTTGCCACCTTCCCTGCAGGACAGACACTCAGTCCTCCAGCTGCTCCCCATCCACGTGCGACGCCAGAAACTGCCCCCCCACCAGGTCGCCTCTCTTGTCGGGAAACAGAGCGAACGGACTCGGGCTCCCGGCCTCGTGTGGACCTCTGCAGGGGCACCCAGAGCTCCCTCTGGGGTTGGCTGAGGCCTCGGGCCCGGCTGCCTGCCGGTCAGTCTCAGAGCCTGTTTCCCGGACCTGGCCGGACACCCAGAGACAGGGATCGAATCATGTTCGCGTGTCTTTATCCCGTTATCCTGCTCAATAGAGTCTCTTGCAGCTTCTAACTTTCCACAGCGGGTCTTGAGTGTCCCAGGTATCCAGTCATCTTACCTTCCAGGAAAGACACCTCGGCCTCTGTTCTCATGAAAATTATTTTATTTTTATTGACTTGTTCATGCTGCAGAATTGCCAAGCCAATGGCAGTCACGGTGGTGGTGGTGAGAACTCCCATGGTTTGAAAAGGTGGAGATTTTGGATGTTGTTTTAGTCTCTACCACATTCAGGCTCGTGTTATTCATATTCCACATGGCTTTCTAAGGAACGAGGAATGGCTACGCAGTTGCATGAAACACTTTGTAGGTGTCCTCTGACAAAAGACTTTGGGTTCAGTTGCTATAATAAACTGAGAGAATTCTGAAAACTAAGCTGCTTTTACATTGGTAACAAATTCTACTACTTCCTGTTTTCTTACTTTCTGAACGCACTGAGATGCGTGCAATAGGTAAACATTTTCACACCTGTGTTTGTAAGAAAGATGTCACGTTACTTTCTCTTCCGGACTGTTCCCATGAGGTTTTAACATGAATGTCATGCTGACCTTTAAAACAAGGATTTTGGAGTTTTTCATGTTTTTGTTTTATTTTATTTTTTTATAGATTGGAATGATTTCAGTATCAGGGAATTCCCTGACTTGTGAAGGTTAAATGGAGCCCATTTCTTTCTTTCTTTTTTTAAAGGTTTTATTGATCATTTCCAGAGAGAAGGGAAGGGAGAGAGGCAGAGAGGGAGAGAGACATCAATGTATGGTTGCCTTTCACCTGCCTCCAGCTACGGACCTGGCTGGAGACCTGGCTTGCAGCCTGGTTATGTGCCCTGGCTGGGAATCGAACCAGCGACCTTTGGGTTTGCAGGCTGGCGCCTTATCCACTGTGCCACCAGCCGGGGCTGGAGCCCACTTCTAAAAATGCTGAGTCTTGTGCCTTTTAAAATAGTGGATATTTACTAATCTTTCCATTCTATTCTGTAGTTTTTCCATCGGTTGCTTTCTTCCTGGCTGCTGAGGTACTTTTGGCTTTTGCTAAAACCCAGTCGCCTCCAAAGGTGCAAGTCAGCCGACTTTCCCCACGATGGCAGGTGGCTTCCCAGGCTTGCAGTGCTGGGGCCTGATGTCCTGAGTGGGGTCTGTTTGGTGGAACTGGGGGAATTGGCAGCTGAGGGAGGGGCCACTGCCACAGTGCACATTCTCTAGTGGCTGCAGGCTGACGGTGCGATTCATGGGAGACAAGTCTGTCAAGGTCCCCCTGGGAAGGTGTCAGTGCATGGAGCCCCGCACAGGCCAGGCCAAACCTGTGAGACCTGGTTAGGAAGCCGGGAAAGCTGGGTGCACACTGGCCTCACTGCTGTAGCCAGGGGCCCCAGTGGGGATCTGGCCTGGAGAACATTGTACAGGTCCTTTGAAGCCTGTGCCTGTGACCTAAGCTTCCTCAACTTAATTATCGCACCTGCAGCAGAAGTTAAAGCCTTATTCACCCACATGGAATCTCACCCTCCCTGAAACTCACCCTCCAGGGCCACCTGGAGTCCTCGGCATCACCTTATCTAAACTTATCAACTCCCTTTCTTTTGAATATTCTTCTGTGGTAATGATTTGTGGTGTGTACGTGTATCCCCAACCTGTGTAATCGATACAAACCTTTGGAGGTGGGCAATTGAGGCTTTTGTTTACCAAGACACTAGCCAGCCTTCCTCCCCCCGGCACAGGCTGCCTAGGAAGTGTTCACTTCATCCGAGGCACCGAGGGGCCTCTGCGCGTTGGGGGTCCCCCACCCAAGCCGCCATGGTAACAAGCATAAGGGGAAAGATGCAACATGATGATGATGAGGGAGGTCCAGATTTGTGCATCAAAGGAATTCTCCAAGTAAAACTGTTAGAAATGGATAGAACTTCAAAACAATGGCCATTTCCCAGCTTTGGAGAGTGGAGGGGGACTTGTACAACCTCTTTATTTATTTTTTAAGATTTTATTTACTTACTTTTAGAGAGGAGAAGGGAGGGAGAAAGAGAAGGAGGGAAACATCCCTGTGTGGTCACCTCTCATGCACCCCCAACTGGGGACCTGGCCTGCCACCCAGGCCTGTGCCCTGACTGGGAATCGAGCTGGTGACCCTTTGGCTCACAGGCTGGTGCTCAGTCCACTGAGCCGCACCAGCCAGGTCTGTACAGCATCTTTAGATGACAGTTTGGCAACTGGGTTTTCTCTCAGCGTTTAAAGTGTGCTACCCCATGACCCAGCAATTTCTTTCCGAGAAGCTCTTATAAGAAACCACCTCTCAAGCAGCCCAACACAGATGTGCAAGGAGGTTCACGCACTAGTATTTGCAATGGCAAAAGCTGAAGACATCAGACATGCGCATAAAGAGGACTGCGGGGTCGGCATTATGCAGCTGCGCCATTAAGGGAAGCAAAACAGAGCCGGAGGCCGCAGGGGACCACGTCCGTGCCAGATTGTTGAATAAAGGGACCCATGGCAGACGGGGTGTGCGGTGTGGGGCATTTGTGTGCCTGTGAGCAACACGTCCAGCAAAGCAGATGCCTGACCACCGGAATCGGTCACCCCGGCAGCGGCGGGGCGGGGGCGGGGGCTGAGAAAGGAACGTGACCTTTTTCGTTTACGCATCTGGACACTGCGTGACTTTAAAAGTGAGCACGCAGTCCTTTGGCGACAGAACAAAAACACGTTTCCCTGCTCGCAGCAGAGTTGCTGACGTCATTTTAAACCAATCGGCTGTTTCTTTTGTAAGAAGCCAAACTGCGGCCTCCACCCTCTGGGGGTTGGGCTCATTGCGAGGGAGCCTCACAGGGAATCAGAAAAGACATTAATTCCATTAATTAATGCACCAGCAGGTTCCGTCTCCGCAATGGCTGTCTGAGTGAGGTGCTGGGCATCCATCATTTATCTTACAAATATCAACTCGGGCCACGATCCTGTGGGCCTGTAACAGATGTCCCCACGGAGGGCCCGCCCCCACCCCCGGCCTCCAGGCCTCACCACGTCCTCTGCCTCTGGGGACCCCAGCTGTCCTGCCCTCTGCCCTGCCCTGCACTTCTCCCCCCAGGACCCCTCAGAGGGTCAAGCCAGCCTGGACTGCAAGCCTCAGCCCTGCACTGTGGCGCCTTGCACAGTCCTGCGCCACGCTACCCGACCCCTAGCCTCCTGCCCCGAGCCGATGGGAGCTGGGGCTACAGAGCCAGTCCAGGGGCGCACGCAGCCGGCTCCTAGTCCGGATGCAGCGTGGGTCTTGAGAAGCCCATCCACCATGATCCCCCTTCCCGCTCCGGTTTGCGTCCCGCATCTCCGTCAGCACCCGTTCCGCGCGTGACCCACACCCACGCAGGGTGCCCGCGCGCGCGCTCCCGGGAGCTGTCCGCGGTGCTGACCGCAGGCGCGGCCCGCCTTCGGCCGCTGCGCACGCGTCCCGGGAGGGGCGCGCGGGACCCGCCGGCGCCGCCACTGCGCAGCCTCGCGCGCAGCCCGACCGGCCGCAGCGCAGCGCCCGGAGCCTCGGGGTCCCGGCCGCGGCCTCCTGCGGCCATGGCGTTCAACAATTTCCTCCTCGCGCAGTGCGTCTGCTACTTCCTGGCCTTCCTGTTCAGCTTCGTGGTGGTGGTGCCGCTGTCCGAGAACGGCCACGACTTCCGCGGCCGCTGCCTGCTCTTCGCGGAGGGCATGTGGCTGAGCGCCAACATGACGGTGCAGGACCGCGAGCGCTTCACGGTGCAGGAGTGGGGCTCGCCGGCCGCCTGCCGCTTCAGCCTGCTCGCCAGCCTCTTCTCGCTGCTCTTCTCCGCCGTGCACGCCTGGCGCTCGCTCTTCTTCCTCTGCAAGGGGTACCCGGGGTAAGTGGGGCCCGGCTCCCCCGGCCCGGCGCGTGCCCGCGGCGGGCCCAGTCCTCCTCTCCCCGAGGCTCGGGGGCCCCGAAATGTGGGCCCCGGGCCCTGAGCGCGTCCAGCGCGCCGCGCTTTGTCTGCACGCAGAGCCCGGGGCCGCTCGCCCTGCTGCGTAGGGTGCTGGCGCGTCCCCCCCCCCCAAGTGCGCATCGGCTCCCGGTCCCGCATTTGGGCATTTGCCTCCCCTGGGGGGTCGATCGAACCCCCTCTTCCCGGGCGGACCCTCCCTCGCGGCCCCAGCCAGGCCGCCTGCGTCAGCACCGCGGACAGCGCCACCCGGCCTCGGGCCTGCGCTCTGCCCCTGGGGGGGTGGGGGGCGAGGGACCCGCCGCGTCTGGTGCGACACGGGGTCCCGGGGAGTCACTCCTCACCCCCGTCGTCCTTGAAAGGCTGATGGCGGGAGAAGGTCGGAGGGATGCCCCTCGAGGCCCCGGCGGGGGGGCGTCGGGGCAGGAGCGGGTGCTTTGTTCTCACAAGACCCCCTCCCCGCCGCCTCCTGCTCGGCTCTGGGCTGGAAGCCGGTGGGATGCAGTTGCCCTGGGGGTGGGGGTGGCACCTGACAGAGGGTGAAGGCTTAGCAGCCATGTGCGTGGTGTCCCAGGCTGCTGGAACCAAGTGCCCCCACCCCCACCCCCTGTGCCAGAGGCCACAGGTCCCCCCTCCGGAGGGAGAACCCTCCCCGGACTCCTTTTCCGGAGCTGTTCCTGGGCTGGGGGCTTGTCACTCGAGCCACGTGGCCTCTGCCCTCTGCCTCATGCTCTGATGAGGACCCCTCACTGGATTGGAGCCCACCCTGCACCCAGGGCTTCATGACGTTTGCAAAGACACTGTTTCCCAATCAGGTCACATTCCCAGGTATGAGGGTGATGATTCAGACATGTTCTTGGGGATGCAGTTCTGGGTCTGGGGTCTGCAGGGGTCACTGTCCGTCTGGGGAGGCTCCTGGGTGGGGTGGGGCTGGGGCTCTGCCTGGCGGGAGGCTGCTGCCCCGAGAACACGTCTGAGGCGTCATCAGCCGCCAGGCTGCCATGCGCAGTCCTGCCGCCAGTCAGCACGCGTGCGGGTGAGGCAGGAGAAGCAGCTCTGGATGGCGTGTGGGGGCTGAGGAAGAGGTGGCTCCCGAGGCAGGGGTGTAGGTTGAGGTCCCCTCGGCCTGGGGAGCTGAGGGTGGTGGGTGCAGCTCATGAGGGTCACACTTTGGCCATCAGCTTGTGCCCATCATTCCAACATGTCCTCGCCAGGAAGAGGCCTCAAGCCATTCAGGGGGCTGACGAGGACGGGCAGCCACCGTCCAGCTGGGGCCCAGCCTGCGGCCGAGAGGGGGGTGACTTCAGAACCCCTGTCATGCGGGGCTGCCCCTCTCACACAAGCTGGGCAGCTTACAGCGCCAGCTCTGTCCTTTGTCACCTATAGCAAGGCACCCAGCGACTCTGGGGCTGCCATCGCTTCCCCGTGTTATTTTATTTTTCATCCTCACCCAAGGGTGTGCTTAGAGAGAGCAGGAGGGAGGGGCAGAGAGGAGGGAAGCCAGGGCCCCCACCGAGACTGGGCGCAGAGCCTCCGCCTGGTGGGCATGAGGGGGTCCCCGCTGGGTCCCCTGCTTTGGGTGCCTGCTGCTTCCCTGGGCAACGTGGGGCCCGACTGCGTGTGCCCAGGACTGCAAGGGGACAGCTTTCTGCGCAGGGGACCCCGGCTGCTGCCTGAAGGAATGAGTGAGGGTCCGGCACCTGTGGCTTTCTGGCGGGGGGCTCACTGTTTCAGGGCAGACGCGCAGGCTGGGGCCACAGCGGAGCCCTGGGAGCAGTTTGTGATTGACAGCTGGACGCGTGGGGTGAAGACAACCCATCTGCCTGTCAGCCTCCCTGGGCTTCCCGGGTGCTGTTGCCATGGAGACGGCACATCCAGGCAGGGCACCCTGAGAGGCTTCTGGAAAAAGCTGGCGTTAACCCTGTGTGTGCCGGCCGCTGCTGGGCAGGCCAGTCCTAGGGGGAAGGAGGAGGGGTGTGGGGGGGCCAGTGAGGCTCCGACAGTCCCAACCCTTTCAGGAGCTGTGGGTGCCGGCGGATTTCAAGGGAACCGACCAGGAGTGGACGAGAGGGGCCTGAGGAGGCTTTGGGGCAGCGACCCTTGCCTGGTGCCCTTCCTTGTCTTGTGGGACGGGGCCCCCCACCTTGTGGTTGTGGGAGAACTAAAATTGTGCCCGTTTAACAGGGATGCGGCTGGGGCAGCTGGGGTCCTGCGACTGGAGGTCGTGGTGTAGTAAATGGGCCTCGGAGGAGGACGGGCAGGTTTCTGAGGGGGTGACTGTGTCCTGGGCCCACTAGGGACCCGGGGCCACCATGTCCTTGGCTGGAGAGGAGTCGCCGTCCAGGTGGAGATGCTCATGAGGGCTGGGGGACCCTCGCTCGCTCAGAGCGCCGGGGCTGGGCCGTCCTGTAACCCCAGCCCCTCAGTGCCAGCGGCCCAGCTGCAGCCTCCAGGCATCCGGCTCCCCCAGGGGACTCAGCAGCGTCCCCCACCCACGTCCCGCTCCCCAGCTCCACGCCCAGAGCTCCCTGCGCCCTGGTGGGGGTCTCTCGCTGCCCAGCTTACAAGGGGAAGCCGAGGCCCAGAGAGGGTGGACGTGGATGGTACGTTGGGTCCCCCTTTGCTTCTGTGGCCAAGAGTCCGGCTGAGATCTCCCAGTAGCTGTTCCCTGGAAAGTGCGTCATTTTCCTCAGACCACAGGAGGCCGGGGCTCAAGTTCGCTTCACACCTGCCTACAGGCGAGGGGAGGGCCCGCCCGCGCCCCTGCCCGCGCCCCCGCCTGCGCCCCCTGTGGGACAGTCCCTGTCTCCCTGTCCCCGCAGCCCCTGCGAGCATTCAGGCTCAGCCAGCCCGGGGGCTCCCACGTGGGGCGCAGACCTAGAGGGGGCGGCTCAGAGTTGGGGTGGTGGGTGATTGCAGGGGGGTGCAGGAGTCTGGTGGGTGGGGTGTCCCAGCCGCCTGCTCCGCGAGCCCTCGGAGAGCAAACGTTGCTGTCCGGGTGGGGGCGCCTGTGTGGATCCCGGGGGCAGCTCACCTGGCCCCCAGCAAGCTCCACCCCCAGGCGCTGCCTGTCTTGTCTCCTCCCATCCAGCCTTTAGGGGGCAGGGTCTCTGGCAGGCAAGCCCCTCAGGCAGGGCCACGCCAGCAGGTGTGGATGGACGAGTTGAGGGGAGTCGCCTTCTCAGCCAGCACAGGTGCGGTGAACCCGCTGCCCCGGGCTGAGGTCTCAGCCCTGCCGTTCCGAAAGGAGTGGCCACCTTGGCCCCCACGCCTGGGCCTCTGGGAGGCTGGGGGCGGGGCGGTGCCCCAGGGCAGCGCTCGGTGGCCCACCCAGTGCCATTTCTCCTGCAGCTCCTTCCTCTACGACTTGCTGAACCTGATGGTCAATGCCTTCGTGGTGTTCCTCGTCTTCATCGCCGGGACCATCGTGACTGTGGGCTTTGCTGTATGGTGTGACGCCATCACTGAGAAGGGCACTGTGCCCTACAGGTGCGCTCGGGGCCTGCCCCTGGCTGCCTGCTGGCCCCTTCCTGTCTGGACCCTGACCTGAGCTGCCGCTCTGCTCCTCCCGCCTGTGCCCGCACCTGTGCCCGCACCTGTGCACACTTGCCAGTTATTTCCCTGGCACCTGCCCTTGACATCGGTCCCCCCTTCCCAGGGAGGGTACCCACAGCTTCATCCTGAGCGGGCCCCCCATGCACCTTGGGGTGCCCTGGGTAGGGGTGGAGGCCCAGAAGGTCAGGGCTGCCCACTGCCTTGTCATGTTCAGGATGTGGCTTTGGGGCGGCCCTCAGGCCCTGCCAGTGCCCCTGTCTTGGGGCCGGGGGGCCGGGGGCACAGTCTCCAGGACAGCAGAGGCTGGCGCTGCGGCCCCACCGACCCGGCAGGTTGGTGCCGGTCTGCAGGCAACGAGGTTCCCGTGTGTCCCACCTTGGGGACCGCGCCTCAGCCCTTTGGGGTGACGCCTGTGCTTTTCGTGCTTGGTGGCCGGACAAGTCACCTTCCCGCTCCTGTGTCTTGTCATTTCAGCTGTGAGGAGCTCCAGGACATCGACTTGGAGCTGAACGTGGACAACTCTTCCTTCTACGATCAGTTCGCCATCGTCCAGGTGGGCGGGGCTGCCAGGGGAACGGGCCACTATTGGACAGGATTGCCGGTGGGCGGAGCTGATGGTGGGCGGAGCTGGCAGGGGAACCGGGCCACTATTGGGCAGGGCGGTGAGTGGGCGGGGCTTCGGGTGGGCGGGGCCGACAGGCAGGAAGGGAGGCGCGCGCTGTCCTCCAGACCCTGGGGGACTCCGGGGGCCTCTGCTGGAGCGCAGGCGTGTCGGGACCTGTCGGTGGTCAGCGACGGCCGGGCTCACCACCAGCGCCTGTTCCCAGTGGAGGCGCCAAGGTCGGGGCGGCTCCTCAGCCGGTGGCCCCGGCTGCCCCCGGGGCTGCTCTGGGGACCCCGGCGCGGGGAGGGTCCCCCGGGGGGCTGGCTCGGTGGGCTGCGGGTTCCTGGCAGGGGAGCCGCACCTGCGGGCTCACCTCCGACATCCATAGGAAGCGACCCCGCCCCCTTCGCGCAGATAGTGAGGGCGGAGCGGGGGTCCATGGCGAATGCCCCTGGGCCTGTCCTGACCCGGCTGCTTACCTTCAAGTTGGGGTTCAGCCTCCCCAGGTCCGATTGTCTGCAAGGCTGTGGCTCCGCCAGGGGCCAACGGGGATGGGCGGCGGCGTCTGGGACAGGGTGGGGCCGCCCCGCCCGAGGGGCCAGCAGCCTGCGGCCAAGAGCACCTGGGCGCAGTTCCCAGGCACCTGCCCGGCGCGGGGCTGCGGAGGGAAACCACGGGCGGCTCCCCGGAGCTTGGCCCTGGCCCGGCCCTTTCCCCGCAGGTCCCCGGGGGCCGGGGGCTTGGGCGCAGGGAGCGATGGGCAGGCCCCTTCCCCTGACCCTGCCCTCTGCCCTCCGTGCAGTTCGGCCTCTGGGCCTCGTGGCTGGCCTGGCTGGCCCTCACGGTCATGGCCTTCGTGAAGGTGCACCAGGCCTTCCGCCAGGAGAGCCTGCTGGAGAGCCTGGCGGACGAGAAGGAGCTGCTGCTGTCCCGCCAGGCCTACGCCCCCTTCCAGGAGGAGAAGAGCGTCATCATCTAGGCGTCACCGGCCGAGCCCTGTCCCGGGGCCCCACCCCCACCCCCGCCTTGCATGTCTCCCCTCCGCACTCGCATTGTGAGGAACCCTGCTCCCCAAGTGCCCCGATTCCACTGTGACCGTGTCGGCTGGCGGGGGTGCTGCGCGGGCCGCCCCCAGGCTCTGTGCTCCTGCCCCGAGGGACCTGGCTACGAGGGTGGAGGGAGGCCAGCCAACCTCTCGGACCCCTCAGGCCTCAGGTCCAGGCTCTGCCCCTCGCCCGTGTCCAGGCCTGGTCTCAGCATCACGAGCGTAGGGAGCGCTGTGTGGGCCTGGACTCGGGGGTGGCTGCGCGGTGTCCTGGGGAGCGGCCTTCGTGACTGGGGTGGGGAGCCCCGTGTGGCCTGGCCCAGTGTTTGCCTCACTGCGTGTGCCGGTGGGAGGGAGGGGCCAAGTGCCAGTGCAGGTGTCTGCGTGTGCACGTGAGAGCGTGACTATGATGTTGGTGCACGTGTGTTGAGTGTGAGTGTGTGAGTGCATGAGAGCAGGCCTGTTCACACTACATGAGTGTGTGCGTGTGAGTGTGCACGGGTGTGGGGGAACATGTGAGCATGTACAAGTGTGTGGGTATGTGTGTGTGCATGAGTGTGCAGTGCAGACAAATGTGTGTGCATGTGAGTACGCATGTGACAATATGTGTGAGCATGTAAGCATGTGTGCATATGAGCATGCGTGGGTACAGTGTGAAAGGTGTGAGCATGTGTGCATGAATGCATGTGTATACCAGCATGTGCGTGCAATGTGAGTGTGCATGAATGTGTACATATGAGCATGCACGTGTGTAGTATGAGTGTTTGAGCATGTGTGTATAAATTTGTTGCATGTGA
Organism: Noctilio leporinus; assembly: GCA_004026585.1. Taxonomy (NCBI): domain Eukaryota; kingdom Metazoa; phylum Chordata; class Mammalia; order Chiroptera; family Noctilionidae; genus Noctilio; species Noctilio leporinus. The sequence continues at coordinate 4,233 of PVIW01008648.1, read as the reverse complement.
GCGTGCATGTACATAAGCGTGGCTGTGTGCGTGTGTGCAGATGTGTGCACACAAGCATGCCTGTGCAGTGTGTAAGCATGTAAGTACGTGGGCACAAATGTGTGTTCGTGTTCATGTGCGTGTGCAAAGAGCGAGTGTGTGTGAGCACCTCTGGGCTGGATGGGAAGGTCAGGTGGGGGTTTCTGGGGCTCCTGGTGTGGGCCCCCCATCGCTTCTCCCTGCTGTGTGTTTTCCCACTTCCGGTTGAATTAAATGTACCTATTTCCCAAGGTCAAAATAAAAACAGGAAGACCAATGGTGTCACCTTTCAGTGGTTTAACTATTGATCATTGGTGGGTGAACACTGCCTCCTGTTTGCCCTGCAGTCACCCTGTCTCCTCCCTTCTGCCTGCTCCCTGCGGGGACCTCCCTGCAGCGCCCAAAGCCAGGGGGGTGGCACATTCACGTCTCAGGCTGACGGTGTCCACCCTGCACAAGCGTCTTCCGGAAACGCAGGGGTCATTGTGGGCCTGACGAGCCATCCCCGGCCCGCGCAGTGATGTCGTCAGGCCCTGAGCACGGGCTGCCCCTCCCGCAGCCTGGCTCCCAAACAGAGGAGGCTGGACAGCTGAGCCTGGGGCCTGCGGTTGCTGTGAGCTGGGCCACGTGACCCAACCTCTCCGGGCCTCTGTTTCCTCATCTGGAATGTGGGGTGACAACCTGATGTCTTCTTCAGGGGGTGCAGAGAGAAGAGACGAAGTCCTGGGGGGTAGGCAGGTGCCTGGTGTGGGGCCTATGAGGGTGGAGGGTCCCTGAGGACCAGGCCCGGGGTCCCCTCTAGACCACAGAGGCCTCTGCGGGGCCTCCTGCTCTGGGATCCCTGAAGTGTGAAAGCCAGAAGGGACGCTGGGGACCCCAGGGGACAGACGCTTAGAGGATGACCCCAAGGACGCACAGCAGGGCGTGGCCACCTCTGGAAGTACATCTGAAGGTCATCCCAGTGGGCTCAGCCTCTCCCTGGCAGCCCCACCTTAGCGTCTGACCGTGGGCTTTCCTGCTTTGTTTAGGACTCCTCTCTCCTTGCTGGTCCAGAGGGCCCTGGAGCTGGTCACCAGGGGCCCGCAGTCCAGGACCCGCACACAATCATGAGCCTTCCACTGGTGGGCGGTGTCTGAAGGGGGTGGGAGTCCGGGCAGAATTCCCCACATCTGCTCCTGTCGCTGTCCCCTCTGTTCCACGCTGCCAGGTGGATGGCCGGGCAGGAGCCAGTAGGACACGTTTCCCCTGGACCATGGAGGATCCCCAGGCAGGGACCCAGTTCAGGGTCAGGCCTGGGCACCCCAATACCACACGGCTTCAGGGGGGACCTGGGAGGAGACTGGAGGAGGGACTGCCTCCACCCCCACAACCAGTCTTATCTTCCCCAGTGGGTGTCGCAGGCTGGGCCCTGCAGGCCCTTGGTGGGTAAAGGCTAGTTTCACCTCTCCGAGGGATCTTAAGGGGTCCCAAGGGCACAGCCACAGCCAGGTCAGGCCCTGGGCACCAAGCATTCCCGCTGGGACCAGGCAGGGGCCAGCCTCGACGGTGGGAGCCCATGGTCCTGATTTCAGTATTGGAGCCCCGAGGATCCTGCCTGCAGCCCCCTCCATCCAGGGTTCACCCCTTGATGCTGCAGATGCTCCGGGGCTTTGGGTTCCTGCCTGCGGAGCTGCAGGTGAGGACTGTGTCACAGCATGTGTGGGCCGCGTCACAGCAGGTGTGGGCCTTGGTGAGGGCCACGTCCCAGCAGGTGAGGGCCACGTCCCAGCAGGTGTGGGCCACGTCACAGCGGTGGGAGGCAGTGCCAGCAGGTGAGGGCTGCGTGCCGCAGGCGCAGGGCCAGGACGAGGAGCCGGGCCTGCAGGTCCTCCAGGGCCAGCGTGATGGGCTTGGCCCGGCCCCAGCACAGGCCCAGCAGCAGCACCAGCATCAGGCACACCGACAGCAGCAGGAGCGCCAGGTGGCCTCGGGGCAGGCGGGGCGCTGGGGGCCGGAGAGGCGGGTGAGCCCCAGCCCCAGGCCACATGCCCTGTGGGGTGGGGGCGGCTGCAGGGAGGCAGGGCCTGCACCGTAGCTCTGCCCATTGGGGTATGCCCATTGCACTTGGGGTGACTCCATAGTCTCCATGGGGTATGGGGGTCCCCCACCCCTGTCCAGGCCTCTGTTGGGGATGCCCAAGGGTGGCCTGGGGCTGGGGCCACGCTGGCACTGTGCAGGGGTGGGGACACTGAGGGCCCGTGGGCGCATCAGGGGGAGGGCTCAGAACTCACCCTTGGGGGTGACCGTGGGCTCCCGGCTGGCGATGTCTGGGGAGAAAAGCTGAGGGTGGGCTCTGCGGTGGGGCCCCTGCTGGGGTCCCTGTGCCGGCCAAGCTCCCCAGGGGTTCCCATCTCACCCCCACCCAAAGGACCCAAACTACCCGTGTCCCCCTTCCCACTGGCCAGTCCACCTGGCACCACCCAAGGGTCTGGGCAGGAAGCAAGGGCCCCAGGATGCTGGGTGCTGCTCCCAGAGCCTGTGGGAGTCTGAGGGCTGCAGGGGTGGTGGGCCCGGGTGGCAGAGGCTGGCTCCTGGGGAGGCTAGGGCAGGACTCCCCCCTTGCCTCACCCCCATAGCTCACTGGTGGGCCCAGATCCCCTGCGGACTGTCTGGCCCTCCCCAGCTGTCGGGAAGGTCCTGGGGGAGGGGCAGGCTGAACCTTGGGGTGGGGGGCATGGGAGGAGCAGGTGGGAGCTCTGAGGGGCCGTGACTCTTATCCACAGCTCAGCGGGACTCGGGAAGCACTTTCCCGGGGGGCTATGGCAGGCAGAGTCTAAGATGTCCCTGGGATCCCCCCACCGCTGTGTCCCCAGCTTTGTGTCCCCTTCTCCTCAGCAAGGGGCTGTGGCTCATTTCTGCCCCGTAGCACATGTCAAAGGGTCAAAGGGCAGGGGACACTGCGCTGCAGTGACACTGCGGTGACATTGGGTCCACCCAGAAGGGAGATTGTCTTGGGTCAGCCTGATCCAAGCAGGTGAAGAGGGTCTGGGGACAGGATCGCCCCACAGCTGCAGGGGCTGGGGCTCCACAAGGACGAGTGTTCCTGGGGAGCTTGGGGCCCAGCTTGCGCCTCGGGTGTGACAGGCCCTGGGTGGCCGCCCGGAGCCCCGAGCAGAGGACCCACGTCACGGAGCCCGCCCGCCCTGCGCCCACTCACAGTGCACTGCCACCTCCAAGGGGTCCTGGAACCTCACGCGCCTCAAGGTGCCCCGCGGCCCGGCCCTGCGGCCACCCAGCTCTGCCTGGCGTCGCCTCAGGATGGAGGGGGGCGCTTCCCGTCGTCCTCCTGGGTTGAGGGTGGGAGCAGAGGGGAGCAGGGGGGTGAGTCCCCACCCCCCGCCCCCCAGGACGCTGTTCTGCCGGGACCCCTGCAGCCTCCTCCGGGTTCCCCTCTCCAGCCCCCACCCCCCGTCCCCACCGCTCGCCTCCCGCAGGACCGGCCTCCACCACACAGCTGAGTTAGCCGTGTTCGCGGTGCCACAGGCCACCTTGACCGCCAAGGCCACCTGTCCCCATAGCCTGCAACAGTGTCCACACGCCAGCAATATGGACGAGGAGAGTGGCGATCGCTAACGCCCCTGAGGACGGTCTTCACACCCCTCCCTGCTGCACGGGGGGACCGAGCCCCGCGGGTCCTGGGCAGGGGTCTCTGCCCGACTCAGCGCCCTGCGTGTCCCACCCTGGGCCTGCGCCACCCTCCCCTGGACAAGGTGGGGTGTGAGCACAAGCCTGCAGGCCAGGCAGGGCAGAGCCTGGATGCACCCCACCCCGCACCCGGGGGCCACCCTCCGACCGGCCCCCTGTGACTTTGGAAGGCAAAGTGGCTGCTGTAGAATGGTGACAGCAGGCAGGTTGGGGTGTGAAGGCATCTTATGTGAGCGGGGCCCCTGCTGAGGTGGCTCCTGGCGGGGGCACCGGCTACTCAGAGCCGCGGCTGGCCTTTGGGGGGCAGTCTTCCTTCTTGGGCTCGAGACCCTGAGAGCCCAGAGGCTGGATCAGGATCCCCCACTGTCTCCCCTCGTGCCCCCCGCCCCCGACCGTCTGTCCCAAGGCTAGGCCTGCCCAGTGGCCTCCTGGTGGCCTCGCTGGTCATCCTGCCCCCTCCATGCGTCCCCGCACCAGCCTCCTCGCTGGCCTGGCCAGAGGCATCCTGATGTCCGCCCGGAGCCTTGCCCA
>PVIW01008647.1:0-58899 GCA_004026585.1 Noctilio leporinus | reverse complement strand
AAAAAAAAAAAAAAAAAAAAAGAAAGAAAGAAGGAACTCCTACCCTTTGCAACAACATGGATGGAACTGAAAAGTAATGCTTCCCAATGAAATAAACCAGTCAGTGAAAGACTAATATCACATAATCTCACCCATTACAGGAAGATAATGAACAAAACAAAGAAATAAGCAAAACAGAACCAGATACATGAATACAATGAATAGACCTTCAGTGGGCAGAGGTGACAGGGTAGGCAGAGGGGAGCAAAGGGAAAAGGAATTGGGTCAAATGTAACAGCATAATCACCAATAAAATTTTTAAAAAAGACAAAGGCTTATATATACAGTATGTCATCCAATTTCTCATGCTTCTGACAGAACAGTAAAAAATTGTATAATAATTAAAAGAACCATTCAGGGGTCATTGCTCTTAAGACCCCAAAACATACATTGACCAAGGTGTGTTATTATAGAAAATCATCTCTTTCTTGGTCACTGACTCATAGTGGACCAATCAGCCAGAATGTGCCTGAAATAGCTACCACTGGGTACTGATGTGAAGCCCTCCATACCTATGAGTCAAGGACTACACACAGAATAATAGTGAAACAAACAAAAAGGAGAAAGCAACTATATAGCAGCATGTAATTGAAAAACACAACTACTAAGACACTCCACAAGATGTATGCAACAAGAAAAGCAAACAATCCCAAAATCTATGTATGAAAACCGAGAGTGCTGAAACCAAATTCCACACTGGGGGACTGGGACTTTTTCCCTTGTTATTGAGCCATGCCTACTACCAAGTGGTGCCTATTAATTCCCAGAGAATCCCAAATGATTCTAAGAACTCAAGTGGTGGGGCAGGGGTTCCTGGTTGTGCACACCAGAAACTTACCCAGTCTTGGCTCGCCAGCCCACCAGCACTCGTTTTCTTCCCCCAGTTAGGCTAGCAGGTGACCAGTGCCAGGAGAGCGCAAAGGAGAGACCCTGAATAAAATCACTCAGTAGCTGCTAGGGAATCCTAAGGCCCCTCACGGAGTTGGCCAGGAACAGACAGCCTGGGGAACCCCCTTTAGATTCCAGGGACTTACCAAGGAGGGAATCTCCCAAGACTTCCTGGTGGGCTTGCCAAACCTGAAACCGAGAAAAGGACCCGCAGGTATTGCAGCCCACCACCACAAAAGCCAAACTGGTGAGGCAGGTTCTGATTAAGAAGGAAAGGAATTTATTCAGGAGCTGACAACCTGAGCAGATGGCAGGCTCCTGCCTCCAAGGACACTTCAGCATCTTAGGTGTCCTGTCTGGGTTCATAGGGGAACTTCAGGAAGGGGGCGCTAAGGAAATTCTGGTGACTAGCAATTTCTCAGCTCCTTTCTCCTTGGTCTCACTGTGTCATTATGTATGTAGTTCCATTGCTCCATCTCTTTACTGCTGAAATTCAGGAGCAGGACACGCCGGCAGTGATTCTGCTGGTTCTGATATGAATGGCTAATGTTTGCCCAGCACTTGTAATTGGGGTCATTCCTTGGTCAGACAGAAACTGCAACTGCTGACACCTACAAATTGCCCATAAGGAAGCTTTTAATACATGATTTTTCCATGAGTCTATTAGTATAAACTGTTCTATAATTATTAATTGATTAGTATGTTTTTAATAAAATTTTCAATCACTGTTACAACTCCACTGTCCTTGAAAATGTATGACTCAAAGGAAAATTGTATTTTGCTTGTACCTCCCCAGGGATCTCACAGTCCACGTGGGCCTGTTCTAAAAATGGTGAACATGACAGAGACCATACTATAATGTCTCCAGCCTTCTGTCTGTTTTTACACAGCCTGAGAACTAAGAATGGCTTTTACATTTTTAAGTGTCAAATGTAAAAAAAGACTATTAGCATTTTGGGAAAACAGTTGCTCAAGGAGTTGAGGATATTGCTTCTTGGCTGGAAAAACCTAAAATATTTACTACCCAACCCTTTGTATAAAAAGTTTGCCAGTCCCTCTTTACTTGCCCAGTTTGGGGAGGAGCAGGAACTTCAGAGACATTGCTTGGCAGGTTGCACTGTGATATCTGCTGCCTCCTAGGCCAGGTACCAAGTGTGAATGCTGCTCTAACTTTCAAGTATGGCAATCCCAATTAGACATTTAAGGACCAAGAAAAGACCATTGTGAGAGATTGGCTTCATGGACCCAGTGAGCCCACAGTCAGCTCAGCCATGGCCAGGACTCCATTTATTATTTGGCAACCTTATGTTCCTAATAAGGGGGGGGCGGTAGGTGGGTATGACATTGCTTTATGGCTCCACAGTGTCAACTTGGACTCTGTGCCCAATAGGCCTCAGAATGGTTGGATATTTGCCTTTCTCCTGTGCATACTTATCCAAGTAAAGACCATAGGTCCTTCAAGGGGAGGCTTAAAAAATCATTACCATGTATATTTGCCATGGTGTTTCAGGGCCTGTCTCCCTCCTTTTCTCCCTCCTTCTTGGGGACCCAGGCTCTCTTTCAGTTAGTGGGCTCTGGATCAAACATCTGGATTAGGTCTAGAAACTGAGCAAAACCGAGGCATTGCCCTCAGCCTCCAGCTTCCCAATACTTGATTTCTTTGATTGCACAGATGGACTATAATCTTTATTGGATTCCCACCTGTTTTACCTCTAAGGGCTCCACATTCTCTCAGCTATTTTCCTAACCCTCTGTAAGTCAGGTTTCCTAGCTACTCCTCTGACCTGGACACTGATTGTGATAATTGCCCTGACCCAGCTTTTGACAGTGATATGCTCAGAAGTGGCCACTGTTGTTTTAGAGTCCTTTCATCCCCTTTCCTTCCTGTGAGCCCAGTTCTGAAGCATCATCTCCTGCAGAGCCGCCACTGAACCCTGGGTGCCACTGGAGCACACTGTCTAGTGAGCTCCTCAGTGCCTAGGCTCAGGGCATCCCCTGCACTTCTTACGGAACATAATCCCTGCAGAGTTTCCGGACTCAATACAGTGTATCCACTTGAGCATGTGCTTTCCTCTGAGCACTCTCATCTCCTCTCCCACCATATGCATTTCTACCTCACTTGGTGCATCTGTCACTTTTTCTACTACTAGGGGCCATCCTAGTAACATGTTTATACCATCTCCTGGGCCCTTGCTTGGGTGTTCCACCCTGGAACCTAAGAGCTTGCTTCTAGACCAGTAACATTTCCTTTATCAAACCTCACGTTTGCCCTACCTCACTCCAGCACCCTCAGAGTCCCGCCCCTTTCCTTTGTGGTATAGTCCCTTGCCTCCTTCCCAGACCCATCATGGCCCTGGCTGGATGATTTTGTAACTTACCCCTAGTTATAGGACTTACAGCCAGAAGTGGGGGTGGGTCAGAGCCTAAGAGCAGTAGGTCTTTTATTGGGGAGGGGTCTCTGCACCATTTTCCAGCAAGGGACCAGGGAGATGAGCCACTTCGGTAGGCCCAGGGGTGTCAGCAGAATCTGGACTTTGAAGATTCTCAGCAGAATCAACCCAGGTGTCCTCATCTCACATGTCAGGGCCCCATTGTTTCCTACCCAGGGCCCTAGCCTTGGCACAGCAGGCCTGCCTTATTAAGAAATGTAACATGGACAAGAGTGGGATTGACTTTGGGGGGAATGGGTGGGTGGGGAGGGGGACAGAGGGGAGCAAAAGGGATGGATGTAATACAACAACAATAAAATTAAAAAGAAAAAAAGGAAATGTAACTTTCTCTGAAACTCTGCTGCTCTGGAGGTTAAGTTCTTTGCCTTGCCTTTAGTCTTATCTCCCATCCCATCACAAAAGATGAAAGCCTTTTTATGTACTCCAAGGAGGCCCTCTGGCTTTTAGACCTATGTTTTAATTGCTTTTATTCTTTTCTAGAAGTCAACAACTTCAGCATTAGCCACCCAATTCTATTTTCCTTCTAGCAACAACTTCCTTCATATTTCTCATTTGTGGGTGAGTCTCACTCCCCACCAGTTAATGCATTCTCTACTACCAATATGCCACCTTGTTTCACCAGTGGTGAAAGATGTAGTAGTCTTGTGTCAGGAGTGTCTGAACTCCACCCGCTGCCAGTGATGGGGTTTTCACCTGTTTGGTGGCAGGTGATCCAGGTTTACTATCTTATCTTAGTGTCTGGTCTCTTGAGCTACTCCTGATACCAACTGTCACACGTTGGGTTCCCTGGGAAGCTGACTCTAAGATGGAGCTGATTGTACAGGATGTTATTTGGGAGAGCTCTGAGGAGCCACACCCACAGAAGGGAGATAAAGGATGCAGAATTGGACAAATTAAGACGTCAAGCTGTGATATGACTTCTCTAAGGAGTTTGAATGCCCTGCAGAGTCATCCCAACATCGGTCTTTGTACCTTTCTTCACTGGATGTGAGCCATCCTGGAAAGGGTATATGATCTTGGGCAAGGTGACTATTCACATTAGGTACTTTGACATTTGAGGTCTCTCTTGTGGTATCACTTCCAGCAGTTGGGGGAATAAGCTGATCCTGAAGGAGCTCTGGGAACCACATTGCTGTGTCTGCTGTAACCTAGTCAGATTATCTGGCCTCCAGTCCCAACTTGTCTACTGACAACTGTGGCTTTGGATAGATCTTTTCATCTCTGTGGCTATCAAGTCTCCTTAACTTTAAAAAATAGTAAAAATTTAGCCCCAGATGGGTGGTTTGTTGGTTAGAGTATCATCCTGTATATGGAAAGCTTGCAGGTTTGATCCCTGGTCAGGTTGCTGTTCCATTCCTGGTTGCAGCACCTACAGGAGGCAACCAATCAATATTTCTCTCTCATATTGGTGTTTCTCTTCTTTCTCTCCGTCTCCCTTTCTCTCTCTCCAAAGTCAATAAACAAATCTTTGGTGAGGATTAAAAGAAAAAATAACATTTAAAATGAACATACACCCATTTTAGAAAAGGAAGGGAAATATAGTCAAGTAGAAAGATGAGTCACCTGTAAGCTCACCACCCAGATAGACATCTTTACCCAAAATGTGTTTCCTGTCCTTTTGCTCCATATTTTTAACATAGTTGTAACTATATTTAACATTTGACTTTGTATTCTCATTTTTCACTTAATATTATAAAATGAGCATTATCACAAACTCCATGTAAACATTAGTTTTAAAGGTAAATTGTTTCTGGTTATAAAAATAATAACTCTTTATAAAAGAAACTCCCTTTAGAAGTATCTATAATTAAATTTTTGTTAAATCTATAATTAAATTTTTGTTGCAGAGACCTCCAGTTTTCTGTGTTTATAAATAAAATTGGGGGATGTTTACAAAATGCTACAATTTGAGAAATGTTTTCCAACACCAACAACCATCTCCAACACCATTCGTGTACCTTACAATTCTGACACTACCTACCAAATTACGCCATAGGTTTAAAGATCCAGTCCCACAGGGCTGCCCCCACTTTAAATGCCAGTTGCTAGTCTTGAGGAAGACCACCCAAGCAGCTATAAACCAGTGTTCCAGGTTCCTCAGGTTGGATAATTTTTTAGAATGGCTTACAGAGCTGCACTTAAGTTCACTGCACTTATGTTCACCAGTATATTATATGCAATACAAATGAACAGCTAGCTGAAAAAGGTACATAGGCTGAGTCCAGGAGTCTTGAGTACTGGCACTTCTGTCCCTGTGGCATTGGGGTGCATCATTCTCCCAGCACAGGGATGTGTTTGCCAATTCAGAGTCTTGCTCAAGAGTTTTCTAGAGCTTAATCTCTAAATCTCTAGCCTCTTCTCACAAACTCAGGTGTGATAGAAAGGGGCTCCTATGAATAAAAAGAGACATATCTGTCACTGAGGAAATTCCAAGGGTTTTAGGAGCTCTATTCCAGAAACTGAAGACAAAGACCAGATGTGTGTGTGTGTGTGTGTGTGTGTGTGTGTGTGTATAATTTTTTTCCAATTAGGTCATTAGGTTTTTTGTTTTTGCTTTTTAAAGATTTTATTTTATTATTTCCAGAGAGAGAGGAAGGGAGGAGGCAGAGAAGGAGAGAGGAGACATCAGTGTATAGTTGCCTTTCACCTGCCTCCAGCCACAGACCTGCCTGGAGACCTGGTTTGCAACCTGATTATGTGCCCTGGCTGGGGAATCGAACCAGCAACCTTTGGGTTTGCAGGCCAATGGGCCTTATTCACTGTGCTACTAGCCAGGGCTGTATATATATATATATATATATATATTTTTTTTAAAGTATATTTTATTGATCATGCTGTTATAATTGTCCCAAGTTCTTTTCCTTTTGCTCTCCTCCACTCAAGACCTCCATCCCCTAACACATTCCCCACCCTCTTAGTTCATGTCTGTGGGTTGTGTATATAAGTTCTCTGATTTCACCCTTTCTTCTATTATTATTAACTTCTCCCTGTCTATCTTGTACACACCAATTACGTTTCCTAATCCCTGCACCATTTCCCCATTTCTCCCCCTTCTACCTCTCAGCTGATAACCCTCCCAAAGATCTCCATATCTATGATTCTGGTCCTAGTCTGGTTGTTTGCTTTGTTTGTTTTTGTTTTTATTTTTATTTTTAGATTCTGTTGTTGATAGTTGTGAGTTCATTGTCACTTTAATGCTCATACTTTTAGTCCTCTTTTTCTTAAATAAGTCTCTTCAACATTTCATATAAGGGCTTGGTGATGATGAGCTCCTTTAGCTTTACCTTGTCTGGGAAGCACTTTATCTACCCTTCCATTCTGAATGATATCTTTGCTGAATATAGTAATCTTGGTTGTAGGTCCTTGCTTCCCATCACTTTGAATACTTCTTGCCAGGCTCTTCTTGCCTGAAAAGCTTCTTTTGAGAAATCAGCCGATAGTCTTATAGGAACACCTTTATAGGTAATTCTCTTTCATTCTCTTACTGTTTTTAAGATTCTCTCTTTATCTTCAACCTTTGACATTTAACTATGATGTGTCTTGGTGTGGTCTTCTTTGAGTCTAGCTTGTTAGGGACTCTCTGTGCTTCCTGGACTTGTATGTCTATTTTCTTCACAAAATTGGGGAGTTTTTCTTTCTTATTTTTATACACAAGTTTTCAATTTCTTGCTCTTCCTCTTTTCCTTCTGGCATGCCTATAATTTGAATGTTGGCATGTTTAAAGTTGTCCCAGATGTTCCTAAGCTTCTTCTTGTTTTTTTTGTTTTTTTTTTTTAAATTCTTGTTTTCTCATTGTGTACTTGTTGACTATTTATTTCTTCCTTGTGTCCAAATCATTGATTTGAACCTTATTTTCCTTCCCTTCATATTGGCTTCATATGGATTTTCCTTAGTTTCACTTACCATAGCTTCGCTTCTTCCATTCTGCATTTGCTGTATTTAAGCATGTCTGTCAAATCTGTGAACATCTTTATCACCAGCATTTTAAACTGTGCACTGTCAGGTTGGCTATTTCTTCATCACTTAAATCACACACTGGGATCCTGATCTGTTCCCTGTTTTGAGCCACATTCCTCTGTATCTTTATCTTGACAGGCTCCTGAGTTTGCCTCTGTGTTTTAGGTAGAGTTGTCGCACCTGTTACATTGTAAGGGGTGGATCCTTGGGTATTTATCAGTACCAGTAACCCATTTTGCCACGTTGTGGCACTGAATGTATGGAAGGGATCTAAGAAGGCACAATGCTGCTTGCTCAGCTCTCGCCCCTTTTCCAGGCACTGCTCTTTCGTGCTTCCCATATGGAATTAGCTCCTCTCTAGCTGTTGTCCTGGCTGTGGTTCCCAGAGTGGGTGGGTCTTTGGACATTCCATGACCATCGGGGCCTTTAAACATATAGACTCTGCTGAGAGACCAGCAGTTCCTTCCTCTATCCCAACCCCCACTGGTTTTCAGTCAGAAGCAATGTGGTGCTGGAATTGTAGGCCATGCAGCCTACTTTGGTGACAGGAGCACTCCACAGGTGTCCCTGCTCTGATAGTACTTTCTGCTGGTTGGCCACACTTGCCATCCCACCACAGCTGCCTTGCCATGAAACCAAGTTTTCTCTGTCCCAGTTCCATCCCTCCTACCTGTCTGGATGAGTATTTATTCTTTATATCTTTGTTTGTGGGACTTCTGTGCAGCTAAATATTCTGGGATTCCTTGTTGTCTCTAGTTTTAAGGCAGATGTACCCATTTCTGTTTGTGGAAGGAGATGCAATATGTCTATCTATGCCTTCATCTCGGATTCTATGTTTCTTATTATCCTACTATTTTAAATTTGTTTTTCTCAGTTCACATCCTGCAAATACCTCCTACATATTATATATTGTTTAGACCATTATTTTTAGTACCTGTATAATATTCTACTACATCTACATAGGGTGGGGCAAAACTAGGTTTCCAGTTGTATGTGAAACAGAATTTATTCTTATATTATTTATTAATTATTGCATTATTTTCCATATGAACAACTGAAAACCTACTTTTGCCACACCCTGTATATAGCATAGCTTAATTAATGACCTTTTTGAATATAAATATAATCTCCTGATGACACCTTTACATGTAGACCTTTATGTTCATCTATAATCAATTTTTTTTGGTATAAAATCTTAGATGTGCCATTATTGAATAGTCCATAGACATTAATTTATTTGACATATATTGCTCAATTGCCCTCTCGAAAAGTTAGACTAATTTACTGTCTATAGAAATGTCTGCAGACACCATGTAGGCATTTGTCATGCTCTCAGTGCACTATATCAAGTTTGCACCAGGAACATCAGCTACGGTGTCTGCCCATGCCTAGAGTCTCTGAGTAGGAAAATTGCTTACCCATAGTTTTTTTTGAAGAGAGCCTACATAGCCAGGCTTCTCTAACATAATAACCCTGGTTCCTCTGGAGACGACTCACCAAAGGCAGGCAATCTACCGGCTTAGCAGCACCTGGAGAAAAAGGCCTAGCAGCTAGAGGCTCAGCCCTAATGGATAACTGTTATTCAGAGCACTGGTCAACTTTTCTCTTAGAAATAGCAAGCGAAAACATAAAATCTGCCATTTACCAATAAGTTAAAGTTTAAATGAAAGGTGTAGTAGCATCATGATGGGTTATGGCAAGATAAAGTTATAAAGAACCAAAAACTATAATTAGCATAAATAAGTGGGAACTACAGAGAAAAGCAGAAGCTGTGAGATGGAGAAGAGATTTCAGGCAATAGATGAGGAAGCTGATTTTGTTGAGTGAGTTGGGAATGGAACAGAGCAGGGGAAAGCAGCTGAAATTAATTAATGAGTGACACAATAGTGCAGTGAAGATCCTTGACATTGTCCCACTAAATCCTTGGAACTGCCTTGAACCAGTTTCTATTCTCAGGAGGCCTGGCCAAAACTCAGCCCCTATTCTTCATTTGTCATGTCACCCCCTGTCACCCCTCTCACCCCAATGACATTTTAATATAGCTTTCTTATCCCCATTGATTTGTGTTCATCTTAGAACCAAAAGAACTTAAGGTGACATGAATGATTCATAAGCATCATAATTTTCTAGCTATAACTACACTAGGAAAAAAATTTAAACTTTTATTCAAGTTGTTTGCCTCTTTCATTTTTATTGGCCATTATAAATAGCCTATGACGAACATTTTTGTGCATTGAACCAGGTACGTGTCTGTCTATGTGTGTGTGTGTGTAGCATTCTTCCCTTAGTCAAAACTACCACAGTAAAAACTTGTGCATCAAAGGCCAAAAACACGGATTCTTTATTCATCATGAAGACAAGAGTTAATGAGAGATACAGGGTTGGACATGTTCATCTCTAAGGCCTCTTTCTCAAAGATCTGTTCTTTCCAGCACTCTTCCAGATACTTGTAGATCTCAGGAAGACCAATTTACTTTCCTTTGATCCAAGAAAAAGAAAAAGGAACCCCATCTTGTTCTGGGCCATATTTGCAATGTGATTTCCCTATCCCACAAGTTATGCCTTTCTATTGTTTAACAGCTTCTAAACTTTCACCAATTAAATAACTTCTGTGATTGGAGTGAAACAGAGGTGGGCAGACGAATTTATGTATATGTACATATCTGTCTGTATTTTCATATATGTCTATGTCTATACCTGTGAGTGTGTATATTTAAAGTAGTTGTTTAAAATTTAGAGAGTGGGAGGAAGGGAGAGGAAGGGAGGGGAAGGGAATGGATGACCAATGCAAAGATGTCCAGGTCTGTTGGTTGTTGGCATCTTGATGACCATCCTTGGAAGTCCCCTCTAAAGTATAATTAATTTCCATAATGTTTTACATTTTAATCATCTGAAAAGGATTAGGGGTGCTCAATTTGTTCCTTGGTCATGAATAAACTGCCTCTGGACAATGTATCTGCTTAATGATTTCCAGTATTTGCATATGATGTGTTCCTATTGTTCTCTCAGAGTTTAGCAATACTGTCAATGATGCTCCTTTTTCAGAAATCAAACAATTATGCATACCCCAACCCTTGATTTTTACACACAATTTTCTGATACTATTCTTTAATATTTTTCTTTTACTTCAAAATTGAACAGAGAATCAGGCAGATTAGGTATAATGGGTGTCTGATTGAATATTAAGATTCATTACTTTTGTGTCATGCAATAATTTTCATTTTTGCTTTAAATACATTAAGTTTGGGAAGCTAGCAATGGTAATTTCTCCATATTCCACCAGATTTAGAACAGAATGGGGTCCAAGTACAATCAAATTCTCCCCTACCAAAGCTCACCATGATCTGAAGATGGTAACACCTCAGAAATTGAACTGGCAAGCAAAACCATAGGACACAACATCTGAGTATCTGTTCACTAGCTGATGTGCAGAAATTAGAACTGAGTCCAATGAGCTGTTTAGAGTGTCAAGGTGTGTACAGTTTATGTAAAGTTGATCACACACTGGTTAGGGACAGAGAGCAATGATCATCTGGTAAACCCATACCAGTGTTCAATGTGTTTTGAGGTTAGACTTTTTTAGCTTTTATTTGAAAAAGTCTAAGAGAGTAGGAAATTAATATGTTTATTTACTTTTGCTTTTCTAAAAATATATATTTCCCTTTCACAATAGTCCTTATTAAAAACATATGAGTCCTAAGTGAAAATTAAATGCTCTTGCCACCCAGTTTAAATCTTACAAAGCCACTTATTCAATCAGCTGTTCAGGTCTCTCACTCATGCATCTACCCAGGGATATTTTCAAGGTCTCTGTCCCTTCTGTTTAAGCTTCATTCTAATTTCTCAGGGAAGAGGCATTAATGATTTGCACCCTTGCTGCCCACCCGCCCCATAAGAATTGCCTGCCTTGCTTCCTCTGCATGGAGCCTCCCTGGGCCTCCCAAGCTGCAGTTGTTGTCCTTGGTCTGGTGCACATTTCTCAGCTAAATTGCCCTTGTGGCTTCTGGAAAACAAAGACACAAGGGTCTCTGGAGCTACAAGTAGCTCCTAACTAGGTTACTTCCTTTATGTGGGTCCCTTCAAAGACAATTCATTCATTTTTATAAAGCTTAGGGTATTTTCCTTGAGGCATTTTTGAGAATCACTAAGGAAAACAACTTCTGCTTTAAGGTGGTAGTCTAGGAGTTCCTCCAGCTGCTCATCCACCAGTTAGGAAGCAGGCAGGGGCTTCCTGTATTGTGGCTCAGATGGTTTGTCCTCACCTACCAGCAATAGCCAAAGTGGCTTAATGTCCTGACCTGGTGACTTCCACAGGCTTATTTTGTCACTGGTATTTGCATTTTACAATAAGAGGGATGAGTTTCACTTAGTGGGGAATCATGAAACATTCATAGTAAAATCCCATATGATAGATTTCTGTTTTCCTTCTGTGATTAAGGCAAAGAGGGGAAAATCACTGTTAGTGGATGACAATAATTATAATGAAAGGAGGCTTTGTGAGTGGTGAATAAAGATGGATTCTGGCAAGATGAAGTTCTCTGAAATAAGTTGGTTATCCGACCCCTTGTTACATGCACACACTATCACATCAGCATCCTTGGATGGATGGTGTGCTGTGTTGTATGGACTGACCCCTTTAGCATCCAGCCTCCTTCCTTGGGTGTTTCTCTGCACTACGGGGTTGGAGGGCCAGAGGCTAATTTCATGTTCCCTACAGCTAGGGTTTAGAAGGTGAATGAGTCCTCCCAGGTAGACACTGCATTAGCTATCCATGGCTAAGTAGCAAATTACTCCAAAACCTAGCCACTAATACAGAAAACATTTATTTTCTCTCCTAGTTTGGAGGGTCAGGAGTCTGGGGGCAGCATAGATGGGCTGTTGTGACTCAGGGTCTGTCATGAAGCCTAGACGTCCTCTGGGACTATTGTCTCTGCAGCTGGAGGAGTTGCTTTCATGCTCACTCACCCAGTGGGCAGGAAAACTCAGTTCCTCACCATGGGGACTTCACCAGAGGGCTGCACAAGTGTCCTTTAGACAAGGCAATTGGTTTCCCCCAGGGCAAGGCATCTGAGAGAGAGAGAACCAGGGAGTATAATGATGATAGAATCCATAGTGTTGGCAGTGATGCACAATCACTTCTGCTATGTTCATTTGCTCACACAGACCGTACCTGGTGCCATGGTGGAGGAACAACACCAGGATGTGAACGCCAAGGGGCAGGGATCATGGGTGGCCATCTCTGTGGAGGCTGGTGATCACAGACATAGGCCCCAGAGTTTCAAAAGGCAGAAATGAGGTGGGAGCCATTGTCCTGCTTACAGGGCAGCTTTCACTAACCGGCTGGATAACAAGGAGGGATTTGCTTCTGCTTGCCCAGCGTTGTCTTTATAGGGGTCGGAAAGCATTTTGGTGGCCGTGGTGGCTCAATCAGCACGGTCCAGTCCCCAAATTCCTGCTGGTGGCAGTGGAGCTTCCTGATCTCTGTGTCTCAGCTCAGTGGTTGTGTGCTCTTGAACTCAACAGTTCCAGGGGCCCTTTCCTCCAGTCGTTCCAATGTATTACATTTTCTTTTCTTTTGAATAGCTGCAGTAATTTTCTAGTCCTGAAACTGGACCATGAGTGATACAGACAGGTTTCACTCCTTAAGACAGTAATGACAAGCATGATTATGCCAAGGACTGAATGTCACTTTCACTCATCAGATTTTACAGATTAGAAAACTGAGAGGCTGAATGGCCTAGATTATCCAAGTAAGTTTTTATGCCAATTGAAGTCATCCTTGTGCTTGTTCTGACCTCGGCTGATAAATGCATTTGCCATCATCCCCAAAACCTGCCTCTACTTCGAAAAAGTTGAGAAAAGCAATATTTTTTTTTAGTGTCTCATAGTAAACACTAGATAGATAAAGAATATTATGGTAGTTTTTTCTTAACTATCTGGCTTTCACCATAGGAATGCCTTTAATTAAACCTGCCTTCCTCAGAGTTGCTCAGCTGAGCCTGATATGGAGACATAAGTTGATTTTTTTTGGTTTTGAATTTTTCAAAGTCAAATTCATTCATGCCCATCCACAAGGTGCTGTTTTCACCTGTATAGCTGAATTACAAAAAAAAAAATACAAAAACAAAAAAAACCTCTCACCGTATTCATTAAGCAGTGCAGGGATTGTCAAACTATAATGCACACCTAAATTTTCATGGCAGTTTTCTGGACTCCATGTCAGAGATTCTGAATCAACATTTTTAGTCAAGGGGCCCAACAATCCGCACCTTAACCAGCATGCCCATGGAGTCCCTCATCCCCCAGCAGAGTGGAACTCCAAGACAGAGATGCTTTCACTGGTACCTGGTTAGAAAACCTAATCATATCCAAGTCAGCTGACAACATGTTTGAGCACAGCTCTGGGTTCAAATTCTGCTTGCACTACTTACCAGCTGGGTGGCTGTTAAGTCACTCATCCTCTTCTAGCTTGTTTTTCTTATCTATAGAATGAGACTGACAATACTATCATCTTAGGATAAAATTATTGTGGACTAAATGGTAAACTACATACAAACCATTTAGCATAATTCTTGACTAACAAATGCTATTGTTGTTGCTGTTGATTTGTTACGGGGGGACTACCATGATGCCCAACACAACTACCTCATGCTTTCAGTTCTATCAATGCTCTGTCACAGCACATGCTTTAGACTGGAGCACCTTAAACTTGAGTGTGTGTTGAGTGTGTTTCTGTATGACATGACTGCAAAAAAAAAAAAAAAATCTAGGCATTCTATTGGATCAGGACTTGGATATTCATGTATTCATTCATTAACCAAAGACTATTCACATCTGTATGCCATACTCAGCTGCATTGTGAGGACAGCAAGATGAATATGACACAATGATCTTGGAGTCTAAAAAAGGGGGCACCTACAAACCAACGTCAATGTAATATTATTGAGCAAGAAAGAATAACTTAGTCCTGTTGTTAGTAAAAATTTTTAATAGGTGTAAACATAGAAAAGTATAACATTAATAAAAGTTTATTGTTTGAAACTGTGACATAGTGCATGTCCTATGTACAACTAGCTATGTACATTCGTGTAGGGTTATCCCAGTCCTGGCTATTGAAGCTTAAAGGCAAAACTATATTTAAGGAAGATGGAGAACAAAGGCTATCACTGATTTGGCAAATGGAGCACAAGGCTGGGATTATTTTCCTTGAAATTACACCTTTATTTGGGTTAGTTCCATGGCCTAAAATGCCCCTTTCTCTTTTTTTCCTTTACCCACATATTAAAAAATTGTTACCTCTCACTTCTTTACCTCCACATATCTTATCCTGATTACCATCAGCCTCATTGATCTTCTTCTCCTCTGAACTCCGTTCTGCCATGTGTTCATCAAATATTCATGAAATGCTTTATCAGGAGAACAAGAGATGGAATAACAGGGGATGAGATCAGAGAGGCATCCCAGACCAGATGATGTACAGCCTTGAGGCCCCAGTATTGACTCTGAAATTTTCTTGAAGTAATAAGAAAAGCCATTGAATTTTTCAATAGGCATCTATGATGTGACTTACATTTAAAGAAGATTCCTTGATTGCTCATGGACTACAAACTGTGAGGGTTGAAAGTAGAGATAGAAGACAAATTAGGAGGTCTTGCAATACTCCCAGTGACAGAAACTGGTGGCTTGGATTGTGGGCTTAGTGTCAGAAGTCTTGAGAAGCTGTTGTATTTCAGACATATTCTAAAGGGAGAGCTGATGTGATTGATTTGATAATGTAAGGCATAGGATGTAAGAGATAATGTCATCTCTTTCACAGAGCCTATGTTCTAAAGTAGGACCCTTTATTAGATTCCTATTGATGCCATACCAAACTATCACCAATGTAATATACTAAAAAATACACTTCAGAGGCAAGGAAGGGGAGCAGCTTAGACGAGAACCTAGTATAAAGGAACCATAGACATGGACAACAGGTGGGATTGACTTAGGGGGGAATGGGTGGGTGGGGAGGGGGACAGAGGGGAGCAAAAAGGGGATGGATGTAATACAACAACAATAAAATTAAAAAAAAAAAAAAACTATGAGAAGCCTCTGACACAATTAAAAAAAAAATACACTTCTTGTCTTATAGTTCTGGAGGTCTGAGGTTCAGAATCTGTTTCACTGGCCAAAAATTAAGGTATAGTCTGGGTTCTTCTATAGGCTCCAGGGAGAATCCATTTCCTTGCCTTTTCCATCTTTTAGAGCCACCTGCATTTTTGGTCATGATTCCTTCCTCTGTCTTCAAAGGACATCACTCTAACTCTGTTTCCAGCTTCATATTTCTTTTTTCTGCCCATTTCTTTTTTTCATTGTCATATCTCCTGTGAGTACTACCCCCCTGTTTCCCTTTTTTTAAGACTTCTGTTATTATCCTGGCCCTATCTAAATAAACCAGCTTAATCTCATCATCTCAAGATCCTTACTTCAATCATATCCACATATCCGCATGTCATAAGAGTTAGGATGTGGACATCTTTGGGAAGCTAATATGCTACCTACCAGATGCCCCAAGCCAAAAATCTAATGGAAAAAATAAATGAATCATTTAATTTCCAATTGCAATGTTTTAAAGAAAATTAAAAAGGGTAACAGAATAGCTAGAGACTGAACATTGGTGATGGTGGTGGGTTTACTAATTTTGACAGGAAAGTTGAGACAACCTTTTTGAAGACATGGTGTTCCAACAGCAATCCCATTGATAAGAAGGAGGAAGCCATGTAACTATCAGCAGGGGAAGGACTAGTAAGTGTGAAAACAAATGTGGTGCATTTGTGGAATCCAGAAGGCTGGTGTGATTTATAGGAAAGCAAGTGGTCCAGGAAAGAAGCTGAAGTTGGAGAAACTTGCAGAGGGTCAGATCAGAGATGGCAAGGAAGTTGGATTTTAAGGAAAATGCTGAGAGAAGAGCAGTGCTTAGGTGATGCTGGGTAGTCAACAAAAGGTAGTTTTCTTTTTGTTTGTAGTTTTTAAAGAATAATGAAAGCCCTGACCAGGTGGGTCAGTTGGTTGGAGTATCATCTGTGCACCAGAGGAGTGTAGGTTTATTCCCTGGTCAGGGCACATACTTAGGTTGTGGGTTTGATCCCTAGTTGGGGCATGTACAGAGGCAACCAATGGATGTTTCTCCCTCTCTCTGTCTCTCTCTGTCTCTCTCTCTCTCTGTCTCTGTCTCTAAAATCAATGAATATATCCTCAGGTGAGGGTTAAAAAATAAACAAACAAACAAATTATAAATAATAGTGGGAAGCTGTGAGATGGGAGTGACGTGATAGTTTACAGAGCCCTCTGGGCTGATGGGACAGATTTTAGAAGGAAAATAAGGCTGCTGTATCAGTAAGAGCTCAACCAGAAGACAGAAATCATACCAATTATTTGGATAGAGAGAATTTAGAAAAACTTAAGAACAAGAAAAATAATTTCTTATATTCACCCACAATTTTTATTTTGGCACTCTTCCTTCTTTTGTGTAGATCCAAGTTTCCATCTGCTATCATTTTTCTTCACCCTGAAAAAGTCCCTTTTCTTATAGTGAAACAGTGAAACTTCTAAAATTTCTTATAGTGTAGGTATGCTGGTGACAGACAGTCTCTCAGTATTTTGTTTGTTTGCTTTTCTGAGATACCTTTATTCTCTCTTTTAAAAATATATTTTCTTTAGATAGAGAATTTTAGTTAGATTTTTCTTCAAAACTTTAAAGATGGCATGCTGTTGTTCTCTGATTTGCATGGTCTCTGACAAAAAAATAAAAGCCTGTTTGAATTCTTATCTTTGTTACTATATGTATATAAAATATCTTTTTTATTTAGTTGCATTTAAATTTATCCCATTTTCACTGTGTTTCAGAAATTTGATTCTAATCTGCTTCCGTATGATTTTCTTTACGTTTTCCTGATTGGAGTTTGTTGTGCTTCTTGGTCTGTGGGTTTATAGTTTTCATCAAACATTTAAAGATTTTCAGCTATTATTTCTTTAGATATTTGTTCTGGACCCTTCTCTGTCTCCCCTACTTTTAGGATGCCAATTATACATATGTTAGATTACTCAATATTATCCCATAGGTCAGAGAGGCTTTGTTTCACCTGTTTTCAGTTTATCTCTCTTTCCTTCACTCAGGGTCAGACTTCACTTTGTTTTGACAGCCCCCTACACACCCTCACTGGCCTTATCTGGCTCTTTCCCCACTTTCTTCATAGGTATTTTTCCTAGTAAAATTCTTGCACATTTAGTCTCCTTTTGATATCAGCTTCTTAGAGAATCTAGAATAACATGGTTTCTATTGACTAATTTTTCTCCCAATATGTTGTCTTCTTTTAAAGAGTGCTGAAGTTTATTTGAGCAAGCAGTTAAGTTACTTGCAGTTCAGCTTGATCATTTCAAGGCTTGTTTTTAAACTTTATTGGGGTAGACCTAGAGTAGCCTTTTCTCTAGGGATAATTGGAAACTATTAAAGTGTGACTCTCTGGGGTCTCTATTGAATGGGGTCTCTACTCTCTCCACGCAGGGTGTTTGTACTCAAACCTCTCCCAGGCCTGAGAATTCTTTATCCTTTAGCACCCTGACAGTTTTTCTTTGCTTGGCTTCATGGAGTTTCACTGTATACACACTCAGATTAATATACAGCCAAAGACTAAAAGGGAGGGGTCTATGATGAAGATTTACAGTTTTTTGTCTGTGTAACATCCTCCTTTCTGGTACTCTACTCTGCAAATTCCAATTGCTTCAGGATCTCCAGGCATGTACCCTTGTTTCCCCAACTAAGTGAGAGCACAAGACTCCACTTGGATTCCTCCTCTCTGTGCCATGGAGTGAAACTTACCTACAGACAGAAAGCTGGAACAATGAGAGAGTTCCCTTTGTTTCTTTTCTCTCAGGGACCACAGCCCTATGGCTGCTTCTTGTCCAATAGGCAATTCCCAAACATGTTACTCCTTCATGCAGTGGAAGTCCATAAAGAGAGAATTAATATATACACTTATTAACTAGTTGTTACACAGGTAACTGGAAGAATGCAAAGCAAATGCTCAAGTTTTATGGAGGAAGCAACTACAGGAAGTAGTTGCTAACATGTAGGTCCATAAAACAAAGGGAGAGGATATGGAAATTGTTAAAACTTGGACATTTACAGTTGAAGCCCTGTGGAGCTACACTTAGACATCTGAGGAGATCCTGCTTGCTTGGTGTTGGTGTGTGTGAGCTCAGAGGAGTGTGCTGTGAGTCTTGAGCCCAAATATCTGAGGAGAAGGTGTAGGCAGCTTGGTGCTGGTGTCTTTGCTGGGAGTTACATAAAGCTGTTTCTGCAAATATTTTTAAAACAGAAAACTAGATTTAAAGGTTGGTAATGGAAAGGAATTGTGATGCTCACAAAATTGTTGCATGCAGTTAGGATGCTACAAGAAAATAAGTCAGGGGGCAAGTCCTTCTTCCCCCTCAGTTTTTCAGTCTCCTTCTCACAATCCTATGGATATAACAGAATAGAATAGAGCAGCTGCAAAGGGAAAATGTGGTTTTCAGAGCCCTAGCATCAAAACAAAGTGAAAAAGGGTGAGTTTGGGAATGATAGATAAAAGCTTAATAACTAGCACAGCTACTTTCTAGTTGTTGGCCTGAGCAACCAGGTGCAATGTGTTGCTGTTGATTGAGTCAGGGAAGTTTGAAGGAAGGGCAGGTTCCAGCCTTACCCCAAGAATACTGAATCAGAATCACCAGGCAAAATATCTGAGAATCTCTATTTTTACAAGCATAGGGGTGATTGTGACCAGGAAAATGTGGGGTCATCCAAATCAAATTGCTCATTTAAAGAATGAAAGTGAGAATAGAACTGAGTGTTCAGAAATAAAATCTGACATTTATGGTTAATTGATATTTGACAAAGGTATGAAGGTAATTCATTTGGGAAAGAATACGTTTTTTTATTTTTCCCAATAAATGGTAGTAGTAAAACTGGATAGCCATACCATAGGCAAAAATTAATTCAAAATGGATCATAGATCTAAACGTGAAGGGTAAAACTCTCAGAAAAAAACTCAGAAGTAAATCTTCATGATTTAGGTTAAGGCATTGATTCCTTATATATGATACCAAAGGCACAAGTGATAAAAGAAAAACAGATAAATTGGTCTTTATCAAAATTTAAAACTTTTCTATCAATAGATGAATAGATAAACAAACTGTGATATATACTTACAAAGGAATATTATTCAGCCTTAAAAAGAAAGGAGCCCTGGCTGGTGTGGCACAGTTTGGCCTGCAAACCCAAAGCTTGCTGGTTTGATTCCCCAGCCAGGGCACATAACCAGGTTGCAAGCCAGATCTCCAGGCAGGTCCTTAGCTGGAGGCAGGTGAAAGGCAACTATACTATACATTGATGCTTCTCTCCCTTTCTTCTTCCCTCCCTGCCCTTCTCTCTGAAAATAATGACTAAATTTTTTTGAAATTTAATTTTATTGTTGTTGTTTTACACCTATCTCCTTTTTTCTCCCATCTGTTCCCTTCCTTACCCACCCAGTCCCCCACAAAGTCAACCCCACATGTTGTCCATGTCCATGGTTCTTCCATACTAGATTCTTGTCTAAGCTGCTGCCCTTCTTGGCCTCTTCCTCCCCACTCCACCCACCCCCTTCCCCCTGCCCACTGAAGGCCTATTCACTGTATTCATATATCTGTTTTTGTTTTGCTTGTTAGTTTTGTTCATTATTGTCCTGTAACGGGTGAGATCATATGGTATTTGTCCTTCACTGAATGGCTTATTTCACTAAGCATAATACTTTCTAGTTCCATCCATATTGTTGCAAAGGTTAGGAGAAATAATGATTAAAATCTTTGGAAAAAAAAAAAAAAAGGAAGGAAATCCTGTTATATGCTACAACATGGATGAACTTTCAGGTCATTACCCAAAATGAAATAAGGCGGTCACAAAAACAAATACTGTTCAATTTCACTCATATGCGGTACCTAGAATAGTTAAATGTATAGAAACAGAAAGTAGAACAGTGGTTGCCAGGAACTGGGAGGAGGGGAGAATGAGAAGTTACTATTTAATAGGTGGAGTTGCAGTTTTAGAAGATGAAAATGTTTTGTGGATAGATGGTAGTGATGGTTGCACAACACTGTGAATGTACTTAATGCCGCAAAACTATACACTTAAACTTGCACTTTATTTACTATCCAAGACACTGTAATAATAGCTTTTATTCCCCATATGCACTCCAAGGCAGCTATTTTATTTGACATTTTTTAGGGAACTGAGTTTCAAAGAGGCTAAGTGGAACTCACCCAGGGACACATGGCTAGGAACTGCTCTTCAGTGAGATAATAAATCAACTAGCAGAGCCTTGTCATCCTAACAACATTTAGGCTTTCAGCCACTTGTATCCCCTTCCCTGTCAGCATCTCAGTGTTATGCTCAAACACACTTACTGATTTCAATCATTTTGAGGTTACATATCAAAAAAAGAGCACAATGCTTCCTGTGTAATAACTGTTTTAGTCTAGATAGCTGCAACCTAATACTCTGGATTTAACAAAGTAAATGAATGTTTCAACCAAGACTTCTTCAAAACCTGATTTGTTTTTTAAGAAATCCCATTTTGGGACTGGCTCCTCAATCTGATT
Organism: Noctilio leporinus; assembly: GCA_004026585.1. Lineage (NCBI taxonomy): Eukaryota > Metazoa > Chordata > Mammalia > Chiroptera > Noctilionidae > Noctilio > Noctilio leporinus. The sequence continues at coordinate 37,912 of PVIW01008647.1, read as the reverse complement.
CTAGAATATCATTATAGTGTGAGACAGAATGAGTTCTTGTCTATAACTAAGGTTATATGCCTTCATGTGAGCAGAATATATTGCTTTTTATTGCTTCTCTCTTCTAATATAGTACAGGTTTTCACCTCCCATGGCTGTTTAAATTGGTACCAAAAAATTCTTAGATCAGGTTGATTTTCAGCATTCTCAAAGTTTTAAATTATATTTTCTTGCTTTTTTATGAATAAAAGAATTAAATTAACATAATTGTTATTATGGATCTTCAAAGTATGTTGTAGCTTCTGTTTCCCCTGTTCAGTTAACATTATAAATCAAATTATATCTTATTTTCTCTTGGAATTCTGTAATTATTTCTTTTAAATTTGATCCTATTTTTATTAAAATATATATTTAAATGCTTATAGGAAAATATATAGTAATACACACAAAATTTTATATCATATTTTATTTTTAAATTACAGTTGACATCCAATATTATATTAGTTTCAGGTGTATACCCTAGTGATCAGACATAACATAAATTGCTAAGTGATCATTCCTAATCTCACCCATCTAACACTATACATAGTTATTAGAATATTGTTGACTATATTCCCTATGCTGTACTCTGTATCCCCATGACAATTCTGTAACACCCAATTTGTAATTCTTAATAAACACCAAATTTTAAACAACAGTTATAGCATGGAAAAGACTTGGAAAATGAGGCTAATATTGTTTATTATTTTTACAATGAGCATGTATTACTTACCATTTTTTTAAGGAAGAAAAATCTGAATGCCAGATAAATCATAGTAAATAGTTCAGATCACTCAAATGGTTCTCTGATTCCATCTGGGTGCTTTTTCTACTAAAGGCAAGTCCTTGGGAGAGCCTTCCCTGAATGACCAGCTTCCTGTGGACTTGATCAGAGGGCACGTCTTTTAAGAAAGTAACATTCCTGATTTACTACTTTTATTAAGACAAATACATGTCCAATCCTCTTGATAAGCAATGTATTTTTCTCCAAGATTGTTTTCTTTATATACTATTGTCATCATTTTGGAAATATTCATTTAGAGTTGCTATACTTATATGACCAATTCTGACCACTTCCCTAACCATTAATCTGCAAAGACAGGATTGGCATTAGCTTGGATATTATACAACAAAAAAACTAAAAAAAAAAAAAAAAAAACCTTGGATATTATTCCATACTTGACAGAAGACCCAGACTTTCCAACAGAGCACGCAAGCTCTGCTATCATGTTTCTTCATCTGTTCTTAGAACATCTTCTGCAGGCTTACTCAACTATAGTCATTATTTTTAGCTGTGTTTTGGTATTCATGATGCATAGAAACACTGCTCTCCATGAAATAAAATCAAATATATGACACTCTTGCTTACCTTAGTATCTACAGCAATATTAGCTTTTCCATTTGTTTAGTTTTTTAATTTAATTTTTAAAAGATTTTATTTAAGCCCTGGCTGGTGGCACAGTGGATAAGGAGCTGGCCTGCAAACCCAAAGGTCACTGGTTCAATTCCCAGCCAGGGCAACATAGCCAGGTTGCAAGCCAGGTCTCCAGCCAGGTCTGTAGCTGGAGGCAGGTGATAGGCAACCACACATTGATGTTTCTTTCCCTCTCTGCCTCTCTCCCTCTATCCTTTCCTTTCCCTCTAAAAATTATAAATAAAATATTTTTTAAAAAGTAACCTAATTTTCTAAAAAGAAGAAAAGATTTTATTTATTATTTTCAGAGAGAGGGGATGGGAGAGAGGCAGAAAAGGAGAGAGACATCAATGTACGGTTGTCTTTCACCTGCCTCCAGCTACAGACCTGGCTTGCGATCTGGTTATGTGCCCTGGCTGGGAATCAAACCAATGACCTTTGGGTTCGCAGGCCAGTGCCTTATCCACTGTACCACCAGCCAAGGCCTAAATTAAATTTTAGTAATTGAGAAATTCAAAGTGTAGAGTTAGATTTTTCAGATATTATGAATACTCATATAATTATTAGTTTATTAATTTATTCATTATGTTAATCATTAGTAAGTCATGTCAATCATTAAGAAATGAAGAGAAAGATCTGAAATAATTCAAGGGAGACTTTAAAAATAGCATATAGAAATATTTAATTCTGTTAGAAAATGTTGCAACACTATCCTAAATAAAAAGGGGTACAAAAATGTGTATCTCAAATGATCTCTGTTCAGTAAATATATATTTTTATGCAACCATATATGCACAGAATAAGAATTTGAAAGAAGTGTATGCAAACTTTTTTGATTTAAAAAAAATGTATATATATATATACATTATATATATATATATATATATATATATATATATTTATTGTTGTTATATTACATTCATCAAACTTTTCCCCCCTCTACTCTCCTTCCCCCATCCTCCTTACTGCTCCCCACCAAAATCAATCCCACGTGTTGTTTGTGTCCATGGGTCATGGTATGGTATGGCTACCCAGTTTTACTACTACCATTTATTAGTTTAGTTCCTTGACTAAACTGTTCCCCTTTTTTGCCTCCTTCCCCCCCTCCCTCATCCCCTCCCCTCTATACACTGAAAGTGTGTTCCCTGTATTCATGTCTCTGGTTCTGTTTAGTTTGTTTGCTTGTTCATTAGTCTCCTGTATTAAGTGAGAACATGTAGTAATTAATTTTTGCTGCCTGGATTATCTCACTAAGCATGATACTCTCCATTTCCACCCATGCTATCACATGGTAGAAGTTCTCTCTTTCTTTCTGCTGCATGGAACTACATTGTGTAAATGTACCAAAGTTTTTTGATCCATTCATCCACTGAAGGACACTTAGGTTGTTTCCAGCACTTGGTTATTGTAAATAGCGCTGCTATAAACATAAGGTTGTATAGGTGCTTCTGAATGGGTGTTTCAGGATTCTTTGGGTATAACCCCAGCAGTGGAATCACTGGGTCATAAGGCAGTTCTATTTTTAGTGTTTTGAGGAAATTCCATATTGCCTTCCATAGTGGCTGCACCAGTCTGCATTCCCACCAGCAGTGCACCAGGGTTCCCTTTCCTCCACATCCTCTCCAGCACTTGTTGTTTGTTGATTTGTTGATGATGGCCATTCTGACAGGTGTGAGGTTGTATCTTGTTGTAGTTTTAATTTGTATTTCTCTGATGGCTAGTGATGTTGAGCATTCTTTCATGTGCCTGTGGGCACTTTGTATGTCTTGCTTGGAGAAGTGTCTGTTCAGGTCCTTTGCCCATTTTTGAATTGGGTTGTTTTTCTCCCTGGTGTTGAGTCATATTAGCTCTTTATATATTTTGGAGATCAAACTCTTGTCTGAGGTGTCATTGGAGAATATGTTTTCCCATATGGTTGGTTCCCTTTTTATTTTCTTGATGTTTTCATTGGCTGAGCAGAAACTTTTTAGTTTGATACAGTCCCACTTGTTTATTTGTTCCTTTATTTCTCTTGCCTTGTGAGATATTTCAGTGAAAATTTTGCTGTGTGGAATAGCTGCAATATATATATATATATTTTTAAGATTTTATTTCATTATTTTTAGAAAGAGGGGAAGGGAGAGAAGCAGAGAGGGAGACATCAATGTATGGTTGCTTTTCACCTGCCTCCAGCCACAGACCTGACTGGAGACCTGGTTGGCAACCTTGTTATGTGCCCTGGCTGGGGAATCGAACCTGTGACTTTTGGGTTTGCAGGCCGGCACCTTGTCCACTGTGCTACCAGCCAGGGCTCAGCTGCAATATTTTTGCCTATGTTTTCCTCTAGGGCTTTTATGGTGGCACAGCTTATATTTAAGTCTTTTATCCATCTTGAGTTTACTCTGGTGTATGGTGTAAATTTCTGGTCTAGCTTTATTTTTTTGCATGTGTCTGCCCAGTTCTTCCAACACCACTTGTTGAAGATGCTACTTACACTCCATTTTATGTTCCTTCCCCCTTTGATGAATATTAGTTGCCCATAGAGTCCTGGATTTATTTCTGAGCTCTCTATTCTCTTCCACTGATCTGTTTGTCTGTTCTTGTGCCAGTACAAGGCTGTTTTGGTTACTATGACTTTGTAATATACCTTGATGTATGGTATTGTAATTTCTCCTGCTTTGTTCTTCTGTCTCAGGATTGCTATAGCTATTTGGGGTCGTTTTTGACTCCATATGAATTTTTAAGTGTTTGTTCTAATTCTGTGAAATTTGATGTTGGTATTTTAATAGGAATTCCACTGAATCTGTAGATGGCTTTGAGTAGTATGGACATTTTAATGATGTTAATTCTTCCCAAGCATGAACATGGTATGTGCTTCCATTTATTTGTATCTTCCTTCATTTCTTTCTTCAGTGTTCTGTAGTTTTCTGAGTACAAGTCTTTTACTTCCTTGGTTAAATTTATTCCCAAGTACTTTATTTTTCTTGTTGCTATGGTAAATGAGATTTGTTTTCTAACTTCTATCTCTGATATTTCATTATTGGTGTATAAAAATGCCTTCAATTTCTATATATTGAGTTTGTATCCAGCTATTTTGCCAAATTCAGTTATTAGGTGGAGTAGTTTTTTAGTGGAATCTATAGAGTTTTCTATCTACACTATCACGTCCTCTGCAAATAATGACAGTTTTACTTCATTCTTTCCAATTTGGATACCTTCAATTCCTTTTTCTTTGTCTGATTACCGTGGCTAGACTTCCAAGACTATGTTGAATAGAAGTGGAGAGAGTGGACACCCTTGCCTTGTTCCTGATCTTAAGGGAAAGGCTTTAAGTTTTTGCCTATTGAGTATGAAGTTAGCTTCAGGTTTCTCATATATGGCCTTTATTATGTTGAGGTATGCTCTCTCTATTCCCATCTTGCTGAGCATTTTTATCATGAGAGGGTGCTGTATTTTATCAAATGCTTTTTAGGTATCTATTGATATGATCATATAGTTTTTGCCTTTCAGTTTGTTTATGTGGTGTATTACATTTATTGATTTGTGAATATTGAACCATCCTTGCATCCCTGGGATGAATTCACTTGATCATGGTGTATAATTTTTTTAATATATTGCTGGATCAGGTTTGCCAATATTTTGTTGAGAATTTTTGCATCTAAGTTCATCAGAGATATTGGCCTGTAGTTTTCTTTCTTTGTTGGGTCTTGACCTGGTTTTTGGATTAGAATAGTACTGGCCTTACAAAAAGAGTTTGGGAGTCTTTCCTCTTCTTGGGTTTTTTGGAATAGTTTGAGGAGGAAAAGAGTTAGTTCTTCCCTAAATATTTTGTAAAATTAACCTGTGTAGCCATCTGGTCTGGGGCTCTTATGCTCTGAGAGATTTTGATTACTTCTTCAATTTCACTAATTGTTATTGGTCTATTCAGGCTTTCTGCTTCTTCTTGTTTGAGTTTTGGTATGTTATACATTTCCAGAAATTTGTCCATTTCACCCAGGTTGTCAAATTTCTTGTTATATAGTTGTATGTAGTAATTTCTTACAATCCTTTTGTATTTCTGTGGTATTCTCCTCTGTCATTTCTGATTTTGTTTAGTTGGGTCCTCTCTCTTTTTTTTCTTAATGACTTTTGTTAATGGTTTATTAATTTTGTTTATCTTTTCAAAGAACCAGCTCCTGGATCGTTGATCCTTTGAATTGTGCTTTTAATCTCTATGTTGTTTAATTCTGCTCTGATCTTGATAATTTCCTTCCTTCTGCTTGCTCTAGGCTTTGTTGATTGTTGCTATTCTAGTTCTTGAAGCTTTATGGTTAGGTTGTTTGTATGAGTTTCTTCTAGCCTTTTTAGGTAGGCCTGTATTGCTATGAATTTCTCCCTGAGGACGGCCTTTGTTGTGTCCCATAGGTTTTGGGTGTTGTAAATTCATTTTCATTTGTTTCCAGATACTTTTTGATTTCTTCTTTGATCTCATTTCTTACTTAATAGCATGTTATTCAGTCTCCATGAATTGTATTGTTTTTGGATTTTTCCTTTGAGATTGGCTTCTATTTTCAAGCCATTGTGACCTGAGAAGATGCTTGTTAGGATTTAAATTTTCCTGAAATTGTAATGGCTTGTTTTGTGTCCTACATTGTGGTCTATCTTTGAGACTGTTCCATGTGCATTTGAAAAGAGCGTGTATTTTGCTTCTTTGGGGTGAAAAATTCTGGATATGTCAATTACGTCCATTTCATCTAAAGTGTTGTTCAATGCTATAATATCCTTGGTGTTTTTTGCTTGGAAGATCTGTCCATTGTTGATAATGGGTTATTGAAATCCTCTACTATTAGTGTTGCTGTCCACATCCTTCTTGAAGTCATCCAAGATATTCCTCATATATTTGGGTGCTCCTACATTGGGTGCATAGATATTTATAAGGGTTATGTTTTTCTTGATGGATTGTTCCCTTAAGTATTATGTAATGCCCTTCTTTGTCTCTTTTTATGTCCTTCATTGTGAAATATGTTTTGTCTGATATAAGTATTGCTACCCCAGCCTTTTTTCATGTCCATTTGCTTGAACTATATTTTACCATCCCTTCGCTTTCAGTCTGTGTTGATCTTTTGTTCTGAGGTGGGTCTCTTGAAGACAGCATATATGTGGGTCATGTTTTCTTATCCATTCAAATACCCTATGTCTTTTTATTGGTGCATTTAATCTATTTATGTTTAAGGTTATCATTGAGAGGTACTTTTTCATTGATATTTTCCCCCCTTTGTTCTTATATTCCTCTCTGTCTCTCTTTGTTCCTTCATCTTTTTAAAGTAGGCCTTTTAGCATCTCTTTCAGTGCTGGTTTGGTGGAGATGTATTCTTTAACCTTCTTTTGTCTGGGAAACTCCTTATTTCACCTTCCATTTTGAATGAGAGCCTTGCTGGGTAGAGTATTCTTGGTTGCAGGCCATTGTTTTTCATTACTTGGGGTATTTTTTGCCATTCCTGTCTGGCTTGTATTGTTTCTGCTGAGAAATCATTTGATAACCTTATTGGAGCTCCCTTATATGTTATTTGCTGTTTCTCTCTCAATGCTTTTAAGATTGTCTCTTTGTCTTTAAAGTTTGCCATTTTAATTATGGTGTGTCTTGGAATAGGCCTGTTTGTGTTTATCTTGATTGGGACCCTCTGTGCTTCCTGAACTTGAGTGGCCCTTTTGCTCATCATTTTAGGGAAGTTTTCTGACATTACTTTTTCAAACAGGTTTTATATCCCTTGCTTCTCTTTGCCTTCTGGTACCTCTATGATATGAATATTATTGCATTCCATGTTGCCTTGTATCTCTCTTAAAACCTCTTCATTCTTTTTCAGTCTTTTGTTCATTTTGTTGCAATGTCTGGTTATTTTTTTCCCTGTTGTCCTCCAGTTCACTTGCTGATCCTGTCCTCTGCTTCATCTAACCTGCTTTCCTTCTATTGTGTTCTTCAGTTCTTAGATTGTGTTCTTCGTTTTCTTTTAGTCCTTACTGATGGCTGCTATGCTTTTTTAAATTCTGGTACATTTTCTGTAAGTTTCTTGTAGTTGCTCTAGAATTTTTTGTAGTTTTCTTTGATTTCAGCTAATTCATTGAGCCTTCTTATAATGATTTCTTTGAATTCCATGTCTGATAGCTTGTTAATTTCTATTTCAATTCTCAGTCTGTCTGGAGATTCCTTCTTTCCTTTTGGTGATGGACTGATTGTTTCTTCCCCCATTTTGAGTTTCTGTTATTCCTTTTTTTTGTCTTAGATTAATCTGCTTTGATTCCTTGTCTTTGTGGAGTGCCCTTCTGTGTTAGGAGGTTTGTGGGGTTCAGTGTTGCAGTCTCCTAGATTTCCTCAGCTTGTTGCTCTTGGGGTGCCCTTTATTAACTTGGGCTATCCGGTTGTATTTTGGATTTGTTGTATGTGTTGCTCCTTTCTCTCCAGTTGGCTGATTGATAGACACTCCTTCTATCATGTGTCATACATTGTTTTTGAGCTGCTCCTAAAACTGAATCACCAGTCCAGGCAAAATAACCACACCTTCAAAGATATCTTACTCCTTTAATCCCCCTTTTGACTGTATATGAACCTAGCTAAATATCCATACCCTGCAAGGTAACCCCCACCCTTAATCATACCCTCAGCTGCAACTGAACCAGTCTTAATAGGGATATAGATATGATAGGACTGTTACAAGAGGGAGAAAATGATTAAGTTGACTAAAGTATAGATAATTTTGAAGGATGCATAGGGGTAGCAAAGATAAGTGAGGATGTGAGAGAGAAAGTCAACTTCCTCTCTTATATAGAAATGGGGAGGAGCAAAATCAGAATGCCTCAAGTGGAAGTGAACAGTATTAAGCCTATATATATAGTTGATGCATTTACCTCCCTGTCCACCCTCAATAAGCACTGATTGGTCAAGGTGGATCCAGGACCAATGTGTTTTTAACAGAAAAAAGAATGTGTAGCCTCTAGTAGCACACCCACGCAAAAAAGTTTTAAGTGGCAGGGAAGGGGAGGAATACTTAGATTGAGGCCTGAGAATGAGTTGTAGCAGGAAAGTGAGTAGGCTTTAAAACAAGAATAGGAGGAGAATCTTGGGTAGTGAAATGAACTGAGAGAAGGGAGTAGTAAAAATATGGGAATTGGGATATGCTATGATATAAACACTGTTTACTTAAAATGCACTAATTGTGAGGGTTGGAAGTAACTTTTGAAAAGGACATGTTAGGAATTCATAGTTCATGTAGCTCTCGGTGTAACTTAGGTGCTTGAGATTAGCAGCACTCCATCTCCTGAGTCTGCTCTTTTCCTTGATCAAGTCTCTGCAGTCTACAGTCAGGCTGTGGGGTCTTGGGAGTGGCAGGGCCTATGGCTGTTACAGTCAGGTCTGGTTCTGAGTGCCACACCTCCCAGTAGGCTGACCCTCTAGTAGCCTTTCTGAGTTTCTGCACTGCAGGTGTTTGGGGCCCTCCCTTCTTTTGCTGGTTCTGTGGAAGAACTGCAGGGTACTTTTGTGGTGTTGGTAGCCACTACTCCTGCTCTGGTTCCTCTTGGAGGTTTCTGCCTGTGTCCAGCACCTGCCTCCAAGCTCCATCTCCACTCCATAGCAGTTTGGGCCAACAAGGGCTAGACTTCCTTCTCCAGCTCTTCAGGGAGGTTTTCACTGCCTGCATCTGCTACAAGTGCCTGGCTAGGGGGTGGGGACAGACAGCGCAGCTCTGTTTGCTCAGGTGATGGCTAGCCCTCCCCCTCCAGCTATTTGAGGAGGTTTTTTAATTTAATTTAATTTTATTTTATTTTATTGTTGTTGTATTACACCCATCCCATTTTTGCTCCCCTCTGTCCCCCTCCCCACCCACCCATTCCCCCCAAAGTCAATCCCATCTGTTGTCCATGTCCATGGTTCCTTTATACTAGGTTCTTGTCTAAGCTGCTCCCCTTTCTTGCCTCTCCCTTCCCCCTCCCCCAAACCCCTTTCCCCATGACCACTGAAGACCTATTCATTGTATTCATATATTTGGTTCTGTTTTGCTTGTTGTTAGCTTTGTTCATTATTGTCCTGTAATGGGTGAGATCATATGGTATTTGTCCTTCACTTACTGGCTTATTTCACTAAGCATAATACTCTCCAGTTCCATCCATGTTGTTGCAAAGGGTACAAGTTCCTTCTTTCTTTCTGCTATATAGAATTCCATTGTGTGAATGTACCAAAGTTTTTTGATCCAATCATCCACCAATGGGCACTTAGGCTGTTTCCAGCACCTGGCTATTGTAAATAGTGCCGCTATGAACATAGGTGTGCATAGGTTCTTATGAATTGGTGTTTCAGGATTCCTTGGGTATAGTCCAAGTAGTGGAATTGCTGGATCAAAAGGCAGTTCCACTTTTAGTTTTTTAAGGAAACTCCATACTGTTTTCCACAGTGGCTGCACCAGCCTACATTCCCACCAACAGTGTATGAGGGTTCCCTTTGCCCCGCATCCTCTCCAACACTTGTTTTCTGTTGATTTGTTGATGATTGCCATTCTGACAGGTGTGAGGTGGTATCTTATTGTGGTTTTAATTTGCATCTCTCTGATGACTAGTGATGTTGAGCATTCTTTCTTATGCCTCTGGGCCCTTTGTATATCTCCTTCAGTGAGTTGTCTGGTCAGGTCCTTTGCCCATTTTTTAATTGGGGTGTTGAGTCGCATTAGTTCTTTCTATATTTTGGAGATCAGACCCTTGTCTGAGGTATCATTGGCAATTATATTTTCCCATAGAGTTGGTTCCCTTTGAATTTTGCTGATATTTTCTTGAGCTGAACAGAAACTTTTCAATTTGATATAGTCCCATTTGTTGATTCGTTCTTTGGTTTCCTTTGCCCTTGGTGAAGTATCAGTAAACATATTTTTGCATAGGATATCCAAAAGTTTACTGCCTATATTTTTCTCCAGGACTGAGGAGGTTTTTGCCACCTGCAATGGACACGCTGGTTGCACTGGCAGCAAGTTCCCCTGTGTGCTGTTTTGAGCTGAGGTTTCCTTGGGAACCTATGCAATGGTATGGGTGTGTAAAGTTGGGCCTCCCTTCTAGCTGGGGTTTCAAGCTGCCCTCTCCCTATGTGGTGCAGCAGCAAAATTTTGGCCCTCTCACCATTCTGGCCAGTGCACTTACCCATTCCCCAACTCCTGCTCCCCTCAGGTCTCTCCTCCTCCACCTCTGGCCCCAGGAGGCACTTCATCTCTCTCAGCCTCCAGAGCATGGCTCTCATATAGTCCCTCTGCTGCAGGAGTTCAATTCCTCAATTTCCCTGAGTTTGTACTCACTGTCCACACTTCACTGCTTAGATTTCTATTCACTGGGGAGCCTGAAGCTGTCTCCAGTCAGGGCCACCCCTCTGAACAGAGCCACTACTGCCCAGAGCTGACCCTAGCCTGCTGGCTGGCCTGTTCAGAACCATCTCACCTGCTCTCCTATATGTGCTGTGCAGCCCTGAATCCAGATGCTTACCACTCCAATTCACAGGAACCTACAGCTGTCTAGTGCTCCCTATCTTGTCCTCCAGCTGCTCTGGCACTTGAGAACACCATCAGCACTGCCCTCTACTCTGTTACCATCTTTCCACCTCCATAATTATTTCTTTAAACTGCATATTTCTTTGTTGTATCATTTATCACTAACCCAGTATTTTCTTGAGAATCAGAAGAAAAGTAAATGTGTAAATAATAAAATAAATATTTTATCTGTTTATTGAATTTTGGATTTTAGTTTTAATTATTTGAAATTGTAATGTTTTGTTAACTAAAATAGACAAGGGCAGAGATGAAAAGTAGTCTCAGGCCATGGCAGCTAGAGAATGAAATTAAGGTAATTACACTTTTCAAGTCTTGTTACGTCTAAAATAATTAGATAATGAAACAAAATTCTTATTTATTTATTTTTGCTTTGACTTTTATAGTACCTAATTTCCTTTCCACTAAGATTTCAGACACAATCCCAAGTAAGCCTTGAAATTATAGTGTCTGGCAGCTATACCACAACTGATAGGATTATTTAAAAAACAGATACAGTTATAAAGATGACACAGAATCTCATAGTTCTCGAAAGTGTTTGGCATCAAGGAAGCATGCTACCTCTGTTAGCTGGAATCACCACCACTACCTCCAGTCACCATTATCATCACATTTCCAAAATCTTGGGGCCTTTGGTTAAATTAGTAATGCAGCCTTTGATTGAAAGAATAAGCCATCATGTTGAGAGTTATTTTATTAGTCTTCTGTCTCAACTGAGAAAAGAAAATGTCCATAACTAAGAACTAAAGTATATACACAGTAAAATAGTGTAATCTAGAAACTTCCATTTTTTTTCTTAAAATGAGGTGCTTAGATTGTTAGGAATGAAAATATGATGTACATTGGAATCTGAATTTACAAATCCTTTGGAAATTTTGTTGATATTATCCTTATAGACAGGAAGGAAAGTGTAGAGCAGCTACTACAGTAGTAGAATTTGTCTCCAGTGGTATAATTTAAGGTATTGTCTTGTTCAATATTTTCTCAAGGTCTAGATGAAGAAAGTTTTAATAAACATAGTTTTAATATGTACAGGTACAATGAAACCAAAAAGAATAATTAATATGTTGGATGATAAAAATTAGATATTAAAGATTTTAGGACTTAGAATATTGAGATAAAATTCACAAGATAATATTTAAGGGAGATAAATGCTATGCTTTGCATTTAGGTCCAAACACAAAAATGTACAATCACAGCACACACAAAAACATAGAACACTTATGGTTTCAGACTGGTTACACCAGCTTGACTATGGTTGTTGAAAAAGTTGTCACAACTGGTAATATTTCATTTGTTTTAATGGTTGAATGGTTTCACCTACATGTAAGATATAAAACAATAAGCAAGAAACCAACTAACCAATGAAACAAACAAAATCATAGAATGGTGCTTACCAGAGTGAAAGGAGAGTGGGGAAGGACAAAGGTGATAAAGATGGTCTAATAAATGGTGATGGCAGGAGATGAGATTTTGGTGGTGAGCACAGAATGAAGTATATACATGTATTATAAAGTTGTAAAACTGTAACTTATATAATGGTATTCACCAATGTTACTCCAATAATTTTAATTAAAAATGAAAAAAAAATTTGAGATATATCTAAAAAATATAGGCAGAAACTATTCTGAAGAAACATTTCAGAAGTTTCTTTGAAAATTAAATGTACAACTACCATACAACCCAGCATCTGCACTCCTAACCATTTATCTTAGAAAAACATTGACTTATGTTTACACAGAAACCTCTACATGAGTGTTTATAGTAGTAGCTTTATCACTAATAACCCAAAACTGGAAACAACCCAGATGTCCTTCAATAAATAAACTACTATGGTATATCTATACCAGCAATACTATTCAGCAGTAAAAATAAACTATTGATGCACAGAGCAACCTGGATGCATCTCCAAAGAACTATGCTGAGTGAGAAAAACCAATCCCAAAGGTTACCTACCCTAAAATTTCATTTATATAACATTTCTGAAATGGAGAAAAGATTGGGGGTTACCAGGGATCAAGGAGAGAGTAGAAGCTGGAGGGAAACAGGTGTGGCTATAAAAGGACAAATGAGGGATCCTTATGGTGATAGAAATGTTCTGTATCTTGACTGCATCAGTGTATCAATCAATATCATATTTGTGATGCTGTGCTGTAGTTTTGCAAGATATCACCAATGGAGGAAACTAGGTAAAGGCTACACAGGAACTCATATTTCTTAAAACTGCATGCAAATCTACAATGATCTCAGAATAAAAAAGCTGAACTCTAACAACAACAAAAACTAATAACGTACACAAAAGTAGAAGGAATTCTTGGTTGACTTGCCAGTTCCTAATCATGTTGATTTAAGCTACCTTAATTGGACCAGTCAAGAGACCAGTGGTTGTCCTTTATTCTTTACTGAGAATCCCATCTTCAGGCAGACATTGAGAAATGGAGTAAATCTAGAAAAGGCCAGAACTTAAAGAAGAAACAACTTAGGAGGTACACAAGAATTGGTTGCAAAAAACAGGGCTCATCCTGATAAGAGACTAAACTTTGTTACTCTCTGGGGGATAGAAGCAATAATGCATGCCAGTTGTCCTAAAATATAAAAAGTGACTTCATACAAAATCAACAGGACAGAACACAGATTTTATTCACTGGAAAGATGAAGCACTGCTTAACAGTAAAAATCATTTTGGCTTAAATGTCATTTCCTCCCCTTTCACTAATGTGAGTAAGGCTCCTTGAGTCTATTTAACTTAAATACAGTCACTAGATTGAAATTATACACCTGCTAAAGCAGTTCTTGGATCAAAGAGTTGACATAGTATGAATCTTGTCTTGGTCACGGTATCTCATTTGTTGAACATTATCCAGACCTTACCATTTGGCTCTCCAAGAATTAGAAAGTTTGATTGAACACTATACGTTATAAGTCCAATAACATGACATTCTTAGTGTTTATTTTTATACTCTCTTTGAATTCTACTAATTTAAATAATGTGAGAATTTCTTCATGATACTTTGTATACAAAGTATTAGATCTTTAAATTGTCATCTTTAAATAGTACAATCAATAAAATATATTTTAAAAAACTGTCATCTTTAATTTTCTTAATGTTTTAGGAGAATTCCAGATTCTGATATGACTATTGGTGAGGAAGTTCACCACCAAGGCACTGTTGATGAGTAATTAATTTATTTAGAGGTTTAGAGAATGTCTGTCCAGGTGTGGTGTCATGCAGAAGTCTTGATAAATGCAGTTAGAAGAAAGGGAAGCAGGTTGTTCAGAAGGGTTTTGGGGGGCTTAGAGGGTTCCCTGAAGTCATGTCACATTCTAAGGGGCTTTCCTGGCCTCTTCACAAAGAAAACCACTTTGCAGCCATCACTTTCCAGTCTGGCAGATTCAGGCTGCCCCTCCCCTGGGCCTGATGGATGAGCGCGGCCAAATGCAGAGTCATCGGTTCCCTTTTGTACACTCTATACAGACCATCTTCTGCTGCTGAGACAGTCTGTCTTCACGTATATGAGGTCTGTCCCAAAAATATCAGCTGTACAAACTGTTTTAATTATATTGACATTGGCTGATGTTTTCGGGACAGACCTCATATGCTTTGAATTGAGCTTTCCTTTTCATCAGTTCCATTCCACACAGAAGGTATCCCTTGGTCCTCCAGTTGTATTTAAATGTTTCCTAGGCTTCCTCAATTGTACATTTTATAATCACATTTTTGGATGTGTTTTCCCTATGGATAGTTGACTCTCATCCGTTACTGGTCAGTTTTCACTCATTCCCTGCAAAGCTTGGAGATTCTTCAGTATAATTCTTTCCAGATTGACTTTGACAACCACAGAGCCATCTCTATAAAATCATGTATTCTCAGTTCTGGAATAGGGCAGGAGGATTTTTTGAGGGAGCACATGTGAACTTTCTAAAAATACATATTTCTGAATTCCTTAAAATCTTGGCATTTAACAAGCGTAGTATTTGTTAGCGGCTTCTCTCTCATTGTCAGAAGAACAGATCTTCCTTACATGCAGAGCATCAGAAGTCCTGCTCAGTAACGATACTCTTCTTGGACAAAGGGTAAGACACTTTGAGGTATTTCAAGCACGAAGTGTGGCCTCCCTCTTCTTTGTGACCCAGAGATGGGAGCTGCCAGGAATTCTGGGAAAGTTCTGTTTCTATTTTGAAGTTGATTAGTATTAAGTGGGCTCAGCTTCTCATAGGCAGTGTGACAGTCTGCCAGGATGGCCCCAGTTTGTGCCTGTTGTCCCGGAGTCATTACTGTTCATGCCTCTTTTACTCTTTAATATGTCCCAGTTCTGGTCACAAATCATATGGTCATCCTAACTGTGTGCCTTAACTCTAAGAGGGACCAGGTTTTCAGATGAGGGAATGAAGACAATTAATTGAGAGGAGTAATACGGTTGGGAGGCATGGGAGAAAGGACCTATTAAAACTTCGCTTCAAAGAGCTTAGGCTTAGTTTCCCAAAATTCACCTAAGAAGAAATCTGACTTGTTAGAAACCATTAATTACCTTCAACAAAAGTAAGGGTGGTAACTTGTGTTCCTAAGCAGGGATTATTAAGAAATAACTAAGTTCAGTCTGTCTGTCTAGCCTGTTCCCACCTCTCTGTATGTGAGAAGAATTAGACAAAAAACCATCCTCTTTTGTGTAAGACATACAGCAATTTTCAGCTTGTAGCTTCTCCGCCTACAAGAACTGAAGTAGTTTGGCCTCAGGCAAAACTGCAGGGTGGAAGTCTCAGGCTTCTGCTGCTGCTGCTGTTGCTTTTCCCATCCCACATTCCACACCCCACATCCATCAATGCCTCCCTACCCCCCAGGGAAAGACAGCTGTCAGCTCAGGCTCTTCCCTGGGAAGCCCTCCCTGATCAGAGTGAGGGGTCCCTTTGCCCCATAGCCCCTGTATGTCCTCCCTCAGAGCATGGACCCCAATGTGCTGCATGCTCTGCCTCTTGTTGTCTGCCTCCGAACCCCAGGAAGGCAAAGACTGTTTCCACTTCTGTAAAGTAAGGGCAAGTAGGTTTTATGCCCACCTTAAAACATTAAGTGACAGAGAGCTACATAAAGAATTAAGAAGATAGTTTACTTCCTGCTTGAAATAATTTTCTCTATTTTAGCTTGTCCATCAGCCATCCACACAGGCTCAATGGCTGGGACAATGTCATGGCCAATAACTCTCAATGGCATTTTGGGGTTCCTGCAGGGTATGTCTTCCATCTTCAGATCAAGTTTTATATTTCTCTCTACTCTGCTTCTGTTTAAAAATAGAAGTTTCAAGTGAAACCTACATATGCATTTTAAAAATAAAAGTGAATTTATACAGTCTCAGGTAGATTTTTTTCTAAGTGCCCTCGTCATTTTCACTTGAAGAGGAAATACTTCCTATTGACTTCTACAGGCACCCAGACTTTGCTACTGCTTTTCCTGACAGTCTGGCCAATTAGGAATGGTTAGACATTCAGCTGAAGATTCAGATTGGAGAGACTAATGACTCTCTTGCAGCATAAAGCATACTTCTTAATCTCAACACATTTTAGTCAACAGGCATTTATGGGATCTCAGTTGCAACTTTCCTGTTGATAGCTATGAAATTAGGTAATATCTTCACTGCTGCCATGGAGAACTTGGTACTGCTGTGCTGTACCCAAAGAATGAAAGATGCTTGCAAAAAATGGGTCAGTTTACCAACCTCGCACTGGGACAATCCTGATAAGCAAATTTTATATTTTGAATTATTATAGTGGATCTACAGCACAGCACTCACATTTCCCCATCAGGCCTGAGGCAGACACACTGTAAGGTGGCCACCACGATTAGACACCCCTCTCCTAACCCAATGGTTTTGTCTTATATAATCCCTTCCCCTGGAGTGCAGATGGGCCCATCACTTGCTTCCAGCCTATAGAATAAATCAGAAGTAAAGGGGTTTTGAGGTATAATTAGGGTCCCAAATCAGTTGATTTTGGCCTAATCAAAAGGATGAGCCTGTGTTAATCAGGTGAGTGCCCTTGAAAGAGGTGCTGAGGTAGCAGACTTTCCTATGAGCTTCATAAGGTCATCAGCTCTGTCAAAGAAGCCCAGGTGGCAAGGAGAATGGGTGACCTCTAGGAATTATACGTAACTTGAAGGACCTGCGAGTGACCCCTGGAACAGTTAGCAAAAAGCCAGGCCCATTGGCACACAGCTATAGGGGAATGAGTTCACCACCAACCCAAATGACCCTGGATATGGTTCATTCCTCCCTGGGGCTCCAGATGGAAGTACAAGCTAATCAGTCCTGCTTGCTGCCTGTGGGACCCTGACTAGAAGACGGAGTTAAGCCAGGTCCAGGCTGCAGACCCATGGAAACTGAGAGACAGTAAGTGTTTGTTGTTTTAAAATGCTAATTGAGTAGTAATTGGTTACTCAGCAACAGATAACACAAGAACTGAAATTCACATTGCCCCTGTGATGTAAGTGGTTTTGTGTCTCTCTGGGAACTATCTCCAACCAAAGTGAGTCTACCCCTAAGGGCCATGCCTCCTCCTCCTGGGAGTAGCCAGATCCAGTGACTGATCTGACTGGTCCATGGCGCAGGGGGCTGGGACGTGGGCAGGCATGGCATGCTTGCCTCAAGCTGGGGCCCTGTAAAGGACCATGCCTGAGCTCTTCTCTCCATGGGATTGTCCCAGGCCTTTGCAATGAGTGCAAGGCAGTGTGACTCCTCCTCTCTCCTATTCTGCTTTCTTTACTCCCCTTGGGCATAGAACCTGAGACCGCTACACAATATCCATGCATGCAAATCCCTACTTCAGACCTGCTTCAGGGATTCTGACCTCAAAGAGAACAGCTTTCTCTAATATGTCACTTATTACCATATGTGTCCCCTAAAGTCTGAAAGCTTAAGGAAAAGACACTTGAGAGGAGAATAAGTGCGGGTGAAGTTGTTTTACTTTGCTTGGTAGGTAAGCGCAAATCCCTCTATTATTTTTTAAATAATCTATTCTCTGAAAGATAATTGATCCTTTCAAAAAATAATATGGCACTGAAATGCTCTCTAAAATTGTTGAAGCTTATTTTATTTTATTTTTTGACTTTGAGAGTGCATTGACTAAAGCTGGGGACGATGAAACAAAGGGCTTAATGCAGAAAAAGCAACAGGGAAGCATAGGTGGTGCTGCTTTGGCTCACTGAGAAAAGTCAGTGGAAAGGGGGCCGTGGAGACAGGTTCAGGGTGTTAGCCCCGAGGAACTGCTGCTGCAGATTGCTCCTCTGGTGGCAAGTCTCATGGGGATCTTTCCAATTTAGAAGATGCATGCCTAAGAGGGAGGGAAGGTGTGGGTGTGCTCCTAGGAGGAAGAACGCTTATTCTTTTTATTTTAGAAAAATGGGTCATGGAAGTTGTGTGTGTGTGTGTGTGTGTGTGTGTGTGTGTGTGATTCACCCAGCTCTTTCACTCATTCAGTCAACAGAATTTATCAGGGCCAGAGCAGAATGTTCTGACAGATGGATGGAGAGTCACACCATAGCCATGTGGCTTCCTAATGTGACTCACTAGTGCTGAGCTGGGTTGCTTGGCGAGGCCCACTGGACGGGTGGTCACATACTGCCTCTAACACTCCTCTCATTTCTCTCTATCTGGGACGCTGCATCAACTCCACTTGGACCCACCAAGTCGTTTCTTAAGCTGTGGTGTGTCATTACAGAGATGGAAAGAGATGGAAAAAGCCATATTCTATTTTTGTGTCAGTGTTCTAAGTGAGGTGTTTACTGTGATTTAACAATGATCAGTAGCATCTACACAGTGCTTACCATGTGCCTGGCGCCATTTGAATCCTCTGCAAATACTAATTCAGTTAAACCTCCAACAAACCCATGTAGCAGCTCACATGGAAGTTATGAACAGATAACAGCCCCCAGCTGTGTTTGAGTTGCACACAGCTTTCACTTCAAAAAAGGGGCCTGGTCTCACAAATGCTTGGGGAAGACAATTGACATGTTTTTAAGATTTCATAAAACCCTGAATTTGCTAATAATTCTCCCTTTGGAACATAATCTCTTTTAGGTATGAGTAATATACAAAATACATGCCTGTTCTTGACCATTCTGGCATCAATTACCCAAGTTTTAAAAATAGCCCAAGCTCATCACCCCTTTTCCCTCTCCTTGCCCACTCATTTTGATAGTTTTCTGTTCACAGACATGACCCCTGCAAACAGAAGAGGAGAGGAGCAGAAACTCACATATGTCAGGCAGTTACCATTACCAGGTCCGCTAAAGACCTGGTGGGCAAAGAGCTGGAAACCACTGGGATGCCCTGCCAAGCGCACTTCACCTCAGCCTTATCCCTCTTGCCATGAATATGTGGGTACTTCCTCCAGGATCTAGGACCCCAAACCACTAGGCAACTGGAGGGCATTTTTTATATTATCATTTTATTTTGAGTCATGAGCTTTCCTTTGATCACCAAAAAGTTCCTTGAAAGACACCAATTTAGTTCAGTTTCACTGAGTAATTGAAGATGTTTGTCATCCACTTTTATTAAATTACTATGCTTTCTGTTTTTAAGATTTAAAATTTTTTTATTATTTTCAGAGAGAAGGGCAGGGAGGGAGGAGGAAAGGGAGAGAAACATAAATGTATGGTTGCCTTTCACTTGCCTCCAGCTAAGGACCTGGCTGGAGACCTGGCTTGCAACCTGGTTACATGCCCTGGCTGGAAATCAAACCAGCAACCTTCGAGTCCAAAGGCCGGTGCCAATCCACTGAGCCACACCAGCCAGGGCTATCATCCACTTTTTTAAAAAAGATTTTAAAATTTATTATTTCCAGAGAGAGGGGAAGGGAGGGAGGCAGAGAGGGAGAAAGACATCAATGTATGGTTGCCTTTCACCTGCCTCCAGCTATGCACCTGGCTGGAGACCTGGCTTGCAACCTGGTTATGTGCCCTGGCTGGGAATCGAACCATTGACTGGTTCTCAGGCCGGCACCTATCCACTGAGCCACCAGCCAGGTTGTCATCTACTTTTTAACTTGTCACTGTTTACTGGCCATCTTCTCCTGGTAATATCATTCTGTGTTAAACTCTGAAAAAACCTGAGCCCTAGGCTCTCCAAGGAGGAATGACTATAGAAAAAAGAAATAAACGTAAATGAGCAAAATTAGAAAAGTAACTGCTTTTATGTTGTCTTTTACAAATAAATTATAAAAGGTATCTGTACCCCTATTATCTATTTTATTAAGGCCCCCTAGTATATTAGATCCTACTGTTGCTATAACAAATAACCACAAACATAGTGGCATACTACAACACAAATTTATTCTTTCATAGTTCTGGGGATCAGAATTCTAAAATGAAGGTTTTGCAGGGCTGGTTCCTTGTGGAGGTTCTAGGAGAGTATCTATTTTCTTTCCTTTTCCAGTTTATGGGGGAGGGGTGTCCAGAATCCTTGGCTTGCGGCCCCTTCTATATTCAGAGCCAACAATGGTCATTTGAGTCCTTCTCACACTGTGTCACCATGACACTGAGTCTCCTGCTTCCCTCTTCCACATCTAAATGGCCCTTGTGATTACATTGGATCACCTGAATAATCCAGGATAATTTCCTATATTTTAAAGATAGCTGATTAGCAACCTTAATGCCATCTGCAAACTTAATTCCTCCTTGTCACGTAACAGAACATAGTCGCAGGTTCTGTGGATTAGCACATGGACATCTTTAGGGAAGGGGACATTTTTCTACCTATCACATCCAGCATGTTACACAGAATGCAGTGTAATCCAAATATTATGGAGACCAACAAATATTGCTATTTTTAAAAGTAAAATAAAGAAAATAAAAAGCTTATCATACCTCAATGCTTGTTAATGCAAGAATACAATTATCTACTTTATTTTGTGGGGTGGATGCCATTGTAAACATTGTCATTTATGATTATTTTCCCTAAATTAGTAGTCATTTGAGTTAGCAGCATTGTCAAAGTGACATAGAAAAAAACACTGCTGGTTCTGTATACTATCAAAATGAACATTAAGTGCATTAATTGCATTAATTGTTAAATTACGTGGTACAGACATTGTGTGCTTTAAGAAGAACAAAACTCTCTTCATTTACACTCTTTTTTTTTTTTTTTTTTTAGCACATCCCAGCATTTATCTGGGGCCATTGCTTATTTCTTTTCTTTTCTTTTCTTTTTAATTTTATTGTTGTTGTATTACATCCATCCCCTTTTTGCTCCCCTCTGTCCCCCTCTACACTCTTTTTTGATAATTTACAGTTACTTGAGATGGGTAAAGAACCAAAGATTTATTAATTTATTCAAAGCCATTATTAATTCACTCAGCATATGCTTTTTAAGTGTCTGACAATTGCCAGGTATAGTACTAGATGTTGGGGAACGATGAAGAATAAAACCAAATGTTTTGTTGTTGTTGTTGTTGTTGTTGTTGTTCTTGGAAATCTTAACCTACTCAGTGTCCATGTAGGAAATCCTGTAAACCTTATAAAGGAATTAGTGAACTTGACCTTAAACATTAGGAGGGTTTAGGAAAATGAGGAAGGCATTTCAGAAACAGGAGGAAAAGCTGAGTAACGCTACTGGAGCAGAAATTATTGGAGACAGGTCTTGTATTTTTATCTCTTCTGATTTCTAATTCCTTTGTTGGTTCCCCTGATATCACTTTCAAGCCTGCAAACTCAAAATCAGGGTAAAAATGGTGAGAAAAATGCATTTTTGGGGCTCAAAAGAAGAGAACCAGAAATCTGACTTCAGGAAAAATACAACTGTGTTGCAGTGAACAAAGGCAAAGTCTTTTAGTGCCAAATTTGGAAAATGCTGAATGTTGAAGGTTGGTTCATAACATTTCATCAGAAAAGGACATATGGGACACACATTCCAAAGAACTGATGAGGGATTTCAGATAGTTTAAAAATGAAAAACAGATGCAGAAGAAAATACAAGGAACACATTTCCTTCCTAAAATGCTAGATGGTCATTTGAAGCAAATCTCCATAATTTCATATGAATGGCACATCAGGCCCTGAACGCCCAATTTTTAATTTTGAATGACTAACTACCAACTTGCTATATTGTTTTGGACTCTATTATTGTATTACCAATAATCATTATTTTGACAAAATGCTTTGCTCTTGACAAATTTACTAAAAGCAAAAAACAACAACAACAACAACAACAACAAAAATGCCCAAAACCCATGCCTGCTTTTTGTAAAACTGTTAAAAACTTCAGGAGGTGAAGATGAAGGAGGCTTACTGAAAATGATTCTGGACTGTGCAGCTGTATCACTTGGTGGAATTCATGATGATTGCTGTCACAGATTAACCTTGAAATCCCAGTGATAATGGCACAACTGTAACAATGCTTTTGTTACAGTTCACTGTGACCAGTGGGCTCTGCTCCACCCAGTCATTCAGGGAACCAGCTCCCCTCATGCTGAGGCACAGTCATCTTCAGCCCTGACACCCCCCAGCAGGCCAGGGCTGACACAGAGAGAAGGAGGAGGCGCACCTCCTCTCAACTGCTTCAGCCTGGTAGGACACATCACTTCTGCTCACTTTCCACTGGAAAAATATGTGTTATGGTTTCATCTGACTCTAAGATGGTTAGAAAGTGTTGTATAATTGTGCACTCAGGAAGAGAAAGCCAGTGTAGTAACCATGTAGCCAGTCTGTACTTCATCATTCTCCTCAGATTTTCAAAATGAGTAAAAGGGAAACCCAACTGTGATTTTTGGCTGTAACTCCGTCTACTGGGTCAGCTTCTCTATGTCATGCACCATTCTTGGTGGTCATATATAGATTTGTTGGAGGGAGAGGAGTGAAAAAAGGACAGAAGAAGAATCACCTGAAATGTGTGTTCCCCAGGCAGACACAGGACAATTTTCACGTGATTGCCACTTCTATTTTATTCTACACCCTCGTGGAAAAGTTGCACCTAAAAGGGCTTACACTGAACATGGATGTAAGAACCTCTGAATATACCACAGTTTACAATTTCAGCCCCTTAATCCTGTGATGCCAAGGAGCCACACTATAAACCTACGTTTTGGAGATTGGCAGCACCTTTGCCTACTTGAAGAACTAAGTTTACTTGTTACAGATGCCATCTTTGAGAGTCAAGGTGACACCAATAGTGGTGATCCAGCAGCAAGCAACACAGTGAAAAAACCACCTTGTCATTCCCATCTGACCCACACAGTGGCCAAAGCTGTTTCCTGTTTTGCTCAAGCCAGCCACGTGGATCACAATCATTCTCCTCTCACACTTTGCCACCCTGTCTGATGGGCTAGAGAGACAAGAGTTAGCATGTTCAGGCTAATTTTTTAAAGTATATTTTATTGATTATGCTATTACAGTTGTCCTAATTTTTTCCATTTGTTCCCTTTCACCTGGGGCCCCCCTTTTCCCTTATAATCCCACCCCCCTTAGTTTATGTCCATGGGTTGTGCATATAAGCTCCCTGACTTCACCTTTCTCTATATTATTCTTTATTTACCCCTGTCCATCTTGTACCCACCAACTATGTTTCCTAATCCCTTCCTCTCTCCCAGCTGATAATCCTCCTAATGATCGCCATACCTATGATTCTGATCCTATTCTGGTTGCTAGTCTACTTTGTTTTTATTTTTATATTTTTAGATTCAGTTGTTGATGGTTGTGAGTTTGTTGTCCTTTTAATGTTCATAGTTTTGACCTTCTTTTTCTTAAGTAAGTCCCTTCAAGATTTCAGATAATAATGGCTTGGTGATGATGAACTCCTTTAGCTTTACCTTGTTTGGGAAGCACTTTCATTCTAAATGATAGCTTTGCTGGATAGAGCAATCTTGATTGTAGGTCCTTGTTTTTCATCACTTTGAATACTTCTTGCCAGGCCCTTCTTGCCTGAGAAGTTTCTTTTAAACAATCAGTTGTCTTATAGAAACCCCTTTGTAGGTAACTCTCTTGCTGCTTTTAAGATTCTGTCTTTATCTTTAAACTTTGGCATTTTAATTATGATTTGTCTTGGTGTGGTCCTTTTTGGGTTTAGCTTGTTTGCGACTCACTGCGCTTCCTGGACTGGTCTATTTCTGTCACCAAATTTGGGAAGTATATCCTCATTATTTTTTCACACAAGTTTTCCATTTTTTCCTCTTTCTTTTATTTTCCTGGCACCACTATGATTTGGTTGTTGGCATATTTAAAGTTGTCCCAGAGGTTCCTAAGCCTCTCCTTATTTTTAAAAATGATTGTTTCTTCATTCTGTACTGGCTGACTGTTTATGTCTTCCATTTGTTTCAAAAAATTGATTTGAACCCCGGTTTCCTTCCTTTTACCTTTGGTTTCATGTGGATTTTCCTTCATTTTACTTAGCATGGCCTTCACTTCTTCCTTTCTACGTTAGCTGTATTCAAGTGTATCTGTCAAGACTGTGCATCTTTATTACCAGCATTTTGAACTCTGCACCTGTTAGGTTAGTATTTCCTCATCTGTTAGGTTGGCTTATCTCCTTGTAACTTAGTTCTCCCACTGGAACCTTGATCTGATTCTTTTTGGGCCATACTTCTCTGTCTCCTCAACTTGACAGGCTCCTGTGTTTACCTCTGTGTCTTAGGTAGAGCTGTTGCACCTGTTACATTGTAAGGGTCAGAGCCTTAGGTATTCGTCAATCCTGGGTGACCCATTTCACCATGTTGTGGTGCTGTATGGTAGAGAGGGGTCTGAGAGGGCACAATGCTGCTTGCTTAACACTTGCCCCTTTTCCAGGCTCTTCTCCCACTTTCTATATGGGACTGGTGCCTCTCTAGCTGTTAACCTAGTTGTGGTTCCCAGAGTGGGTGGGTCTGCCAATGTTCCAGGACTGTGGGAGCCCTCTAAACAGATGGAGTCTGCTGAGCGACTGATAGTTTCTTCTGTCACTCTAACCTCCCCTGGTTTTCACAGTCAGAAGCAATGAGGCTTTATTTTCCTCCTGGTGCTGGAACCATAAGAGCCAAGCAGTCTTGTCTGGTGCCAGGAGCACTCCCCAGGTGTCCCTGCTTTTATTTAAGGTGTGACTGCACTTTCTGCCAGCTGGTCACAGCTGTCATACTGCTGCAGCTGCTGTGCTACCAAACCATGCCGCCAAGCCATGTCCTCTCTGTGCAGGTTCTGTCCCTCCTACCTGTCTGGATGAGTATTTCTTCTTTATATCTTTGTCTATTGGACTTCCATGCAGCTTGATTTTCTGGAATTTCTGGTTGTCTCTCATTGTGAGTAGATGTATTCTTTCTTAGTTGTGGAGGGAGATGTAGCGTGCCTACCTATGCCTCCATTTGTCTGGAACTTTGAGATTCTGCTTTCTTTAGCTAACTTTAAGAAAATTTGTTATTTATTAATTTGCAAACTATTTGCACAAAAATAGCACCTCCTCAAGGAAACCCAGATGGATGGTCACAGCTCACTGGTTTGCTCCAGAAGCCCCTCCTTGCCCAGATTCTACCAAAAGGCACCTTATAAGAATTATGAAGTCCCTGGTCATTCTGAAGGAATCTGGGCCATACTTAATTTTAGTTTCCTAGTAAGCTGAGAGGTGCTAAGCAGTGAGGCAGATAAATAAATAGGCTTGGCCCCACAACTTTCCCAAGTGGTGTTCTCATTAAAGGAGACCCATTTATAATTGCCACCATTAAATCTATCACAACACAGATATTTTTATCAAACTTTAATTTACCGATATCATTAAACAAGGAAAAAGGAACAGATGTATTCATGAAGGTCATTCATCAGGGTCATATCTAGACTTCTGTTGTCAACTATTACCATTTTTTTTTTTCACACTGGAATCTTCCTCTTTTATTGTAGCCATTTTGCCTCAGCAATAATGTGCTTTTGTTCACAAGCACATGTGAGCATTGTACAGGAGACTGCCTCATGAAGATATAAGTTGAAGATTTGTCTCTGTAGGCACAGTATACTATCTGTGTGACTTTACTCCAATTATTTAACCTCTCTGAGCATTTAAATGGGGATAATAATTTCATTTGTGTCATTTTGCAAGGTTAGACAAACATAAGGAATAGCATACAGTAGTTGTTCAAAAAACATAGACCTTCTTTTCTCTTCTTTGCTCCCCTCTTTTCTGTCTCTCCTTTCTTCTTAGGGACATTCAATAGTTTCATAGACAAGACTAGCTGGGTAAGCTTGCTGAGAGCTGCACTAAAGTTGCCCAAATGGAGAGGTTATGAGTAGGGGTATAGTCTATGTAAGGCAAATTAAATTGAGCTTGTCACAAGCAAACATTTTATAAAGGAGGCAAATGTTGAAAAACTGTGGAAGTATGAAGGAAGGCAACACTTCAGGGAGGTACAGGGATAACTAGGTTCTAAAGAACCATTGGAGATGACATCCTAGCCAGTGCTTGTCCCTTGGCCTCTGTGATACATATTTCTGGTTTCTCTTCTGCTGGCTGCTTCTTTCAGGAGGAACTTACCCTCCTCCATCCAACTTCAGAGGCTGCAGCATCCATGGGTCCTCTTCATGTCTCACTTTCCATCCTCCCCTTAGGCAATCATATTCATGCACATCACTTAGGTTACCAGGTACATTCTGATGACTTTTGTTTACACTCTCTCAGCCTTGCTATTGGGCCTATGACCTCTACACCCATGTATCCTACTGCCTGCATAATGTCCACTTAAAATGTCTCAGAGGAACCTCAGATGCAACTTGGCCCAAAATAGCTAGTGTTATTCCCACCCCCAAGCCTGGCCCTACTGTCATGTTTGTGAGTATGCCTGCTCCCAGGAAGCTGCTTGGGAGTCATCCTTGAATTCTCCCTCTGCCTGTCTCACCACCTTGCACCCAGTCGATCACAAATCCAGCCACAAATCCAATTACAAAGATACCATGCTCCCTCATGGGCTATAGTCATGACCTATGCTTCATTCTTCCCAAACAATCAGGGAAAGTCCATTTTCTGGACTGAAAATAGAAATACCTTTTATTTATTTATTTTTAAATAGTTCCTCTAATGTATTTCCCTCTCACCTTCCTTTATCCACTTTCTGCTGAAAACATTTCAAAGGCTTCCCATTGCTCTCTTAAGATGAAATTCCAGTTTCTTAACACAACTTGCAAGCATTTGTATAAGAAAGGACAAGCCTTGCCTATCAGTTAACTTCATCCCTGTTGCCTCTCCTCTGCATTGGGTGTCAGCCATATCAAAAAAAAGTTTTTTAGTAACATTTATTTTTTTTTAATTTAACAAGTGCAAATAATAGGAAACTGAAAAATACAATAAGCAAAGAACAAAGTCATCCATAACCACAACAGTTTGGTTTGACATGTCCTAAGTTCCCTGTGTATCTACAAAACTAAGCTTCCATATTTGTGTAATTAAGGTCATAAAGTTATGAATCATGCTTTTTCACACATAATGTGTATTTACCATTTCAAAGTCTCAAAACTATGAGTATTCTGATAACCAAGAATACACTACACCAACTCAATCTGGAAAGAAAAAAAATGCAATCCTGCCTTTCTTGGTGACAAAAATTTTATCAAAGACAAAAAGAGCACAGACCCCTAGATAAAGATATTGGCAAAGTTACAATTAAAATACAGCATTCCCTTAACGTTCAATTAAAAATGAGACACAAAGCAACAGAGTGCACAAAATACAATACTTCTAAGAGGATTCATTCTGACCTGTACTTTTAAAATGTTATCAAGGAGGTAAGTTTCTACTGAAATACTTTATATTCCTACAGTACAACTGAGAGATGCACACACATTGATGGTAATCACCACAATGTAGCTATACATTCACATACCTGTACATCCCTCCCCCATCCTCCCTCCTAGCTCTGCTGCCAGCCCAATAAACAAGTCCTGACATCCATTTCTGAGATTGTTTAACAATTCCATGTCCAAGTTGCCTCTTTTCCATCAATTGTTAGCAGAAAAATATTTACAAATTGGTTAACTTACTAGTTCTACTCTTTATCATATATTGTTACCTCAGGACATCTAAAAAGCTCAAGATGTTGCAAAATAATGAACCTTATCTACAATAAACACAGACACTTTACAAAAATGCACACACAGACCTATGGTTATAACCTAAAACTTTTTTCTAGATATAGATACTAGTAAAAAGCCCTTCCCTTTACCCTTCCCTTCACCCTTCCTCTTTCCCCCTCCACCATTTCAATGAAGAAATACAGGGCAGTCCTCCATAAAAACTAACAAAAGGGCATTTATAAAGGGATTATTTTACTACCTCTACTCTTAATATACTTTGGGTATTAAGACTTGTTTATCCTTGAATACATGGCAATATTAAACTGCACGTACGTAACAATGGTTAGACAGTCTGAATTTCAAAGACTCGTGGGCACACAACCCTTCTCCATACTTTCTTCCCTCCCCCTATAAACAGCACACTCTCAAAGTTTAACAATTCCAGTCCCCAAATACAATCATCCCTTTGAATTAACAGGAAAAAAAGATACTTAAAGGATGTTACTTTAACTCTTTTTAAAAAACTTTTAACTCTTCTTTTTAATATCTAGGAAGACCCAGATGTTTGAAATAAGGATTTAAGTTTGTCCACTATACACATAATAGCATTTAATAAACTGCACACAGAGGCTATAATCTGAATGTGTCTTCTAAACAGGAAGGAACATTCTGGCCTAGAACTCTTCCTCTTCTCATCTCAATCAACCCCCATGGACAAGAATAATAAGCATCTGTAATGCTTAGAGGGTATTTTAACAATTTAACTTCCTCATGTTTTCAGAAATCTTTCCCAGGAATTTAATACAAACTGTAACAATACATATGTTTACGAGCTACTACTTGTCACACACTGGCAACCTCTGTAATGTCTAGAAAGACTAAATGTTGTAGTTAGGACGTTTGTCCTTCATACACACTACATGCACGGCTAAGTAAAACAAAGTGCACAGGCACATGTTAAGATGCTTAATCTTGCCTAACTATAAACATGCTGGTATAAAGCCCTTTGTATTTTCTTCTCTTTCCTCCCTGAACCAGCACAAACATAATAATGCGTACTGCTCAGAGGTGGCTCAATCGTTTTGATTATCCCATTTCCAAAACACAGTGTTTAAAATGAATTTTAACAAAAAGGTATCTACAAACTGTGTTATTTACTACCTCTACTTTTAACATACTTTGTGCACTTCTAAACATCTTTAACAAAAAGGTATCTACAAACTGTGATATTTACTACCTCTACTTTTAACATACTTTATGCACTTCTAAACATCTAGAAAAACTAGGTGTTTAAAAAAAAGGAGACTTAAGTTTGTTTATTATATACACAGTAGTGTTAAATAAACTACACACATGTAACAATGGTTATATCTGAAAGTGTCTTCTACATAGGAACATTCTGATCTGGAACCCTTCTCCCTATTCCTCCTGTCTACCATCAACATGTGTCACTTAGATATGATTTCACAATTTTACTTCCAAAATTCCTTGCTGGAAGCCAGCCTTTCAATACTTTTGTCATACATTGGCAACCTCTCTAATTAGAGACTAGATATAAAATTAAGACCAATTTGTCCAGTATATTCATAATATATACAGTAAAGTTAAATGAAATGCACATAACATAGAGCAAAGGATTAAGCTAAACTATTCTATTACATGCTATCAAAACATCTTTTTGCAATTTCTTCCCTCCCACCTCCCTCAACCCAGGGAACAAGCAAAGAGTAACTGTTCAGAGAGGTGGTTTAACAATTCCATTTCCAAAGACAATATTTCCTATCAGGTCCTAAAAGCTATTTACAAGAAGCATTATTCTACTACTTCTACTTTTAAATGCATCAAGCACTTCTAAATGTTTAGAAAAGCTCGATATTTCATATAAGAACTTGTTTGTCCACTAGGTACACAGCACTGTTATAATTACATACTCTTAACAATGGTTATAATCTGAGGTATCTTCTAAAAATCACCATGTTGGCCCGAACCATTCCCACTCACCCCCTCCTCTCCACCACCAACCCAGCAGACAAGTACAAGTATGTGTAATACTTAGAGGTGGAACAAATTCATATCCAAAAATCATTTACACAAGACAAGCTTTCCTATGAATTTCAACAGAAAGTGTACAAAATGTGCTAATTTTACTATTTTGTCATACATACTGGCAACTTCTTTTAATATCAAGAAACTAGATATTGCAATTTTAGGATTTATTTGTCCATTATATACAGTATATACAGCAAAACAAAATGCACATAACATACAAAAATGGTTTTATATGAAAATGTCCAAATATGAATACACTATCACATTACCTTTTGCAATCTTTCTCTTCCACCTCCTCCAAACCACTGAACAAATATAGACTATGGTATATTGTTCACAGAGGTGGGTTAGCAGTTCCATTTCCTAAATTCCTATGAATTTTAGTAAAAGTTATTTACAAAAGTGATATTTTACTAGCTCTACGTTTAACATATGTTGGGCACTTCTAAACATCTAGGTGAACTAGATGTTTCAAATAAGGACTTAATTTGTCCACTATATACATAGCTGTTTCGAATAAACTGCACACATGTAACAGTTATAATCTGAAAGTGTCTTTGAAACATGAACATTGTAGCCTAAGACCACCCTTTCTCCTTCCCCTGCTCCTCTACCAACCATGTAGGTTATAATGCTCAAATTTTCAGAAGACAATCTTTCCTAGAAATTTTAACAAATATACAAAATGTATTAGTTTACTAACTCTACTTTTGTCATACACTGGCAACCTCTTTGTAACATCTAGAAAGACTAGATGTTGTAAAGTAGGACTCATTTGTCCATTATATACACTATGTAAACAGCTAAGTTAAACAAAATTCATAAACATAAGGGACAATGGTTAATCTTGCCTTGCTTGAAAACACACTGGCTAGAGCTCTTTGCACTTCCAAAGAGGTGATTTGGTCATTCCCAAAATAACAGTATTTGATGTGAATTTTAACAAGGTATTTACTAAAATGTATTTTTACTACCTCTACTTTTATCAGGCACTTCAGAACATGTAGAAAGATCGATATTTCAAAAAAGTACTTAGCATTGTCAACTACTATATTGAGTAGTGAGGAATAAAATACACACATTAAAACAATAGTTATATTATGAAAATGTCTTCTAGATATGACCAGTCTGGCATAGAACCTTTTCTTCCTCCTCAAGGATGTCTACTCCAGTCCTCTTAACCTACTGAACAAATGTGGATGTGTGTTGCTCCTGACGTCGCATGTCACTTCTAGAGGTAGCTAACAATTCCATTTCAAAGTCATTTCCAGAAGACATTTCTTAAGACTTCTTTTTTTTTAACGGGCATTTGCAAGATGTGTGATTTTCTCATTCTACTTTATTGGCAACCTTTTTACATCTAGAAGGCCTAGATGAAGCACAGTTTTCTTTTGAAAGGTTAGGGGAAAAGTTGAGAGCAGCTTTTTCATATTATATACACAGGCCTTCTAAAATGGCCAGTAATCTTCCCAAAGGGTGATGGGTGCTTCCTATTAGCCAACTGTGGTTTGTTCTTCTGCCATTTCTTTCTTTTTTTAAAAAAAATTATTGTTGTTGTATTACATCCATCCCTTTTTGCTCCCCTCTGTCCCCCTCCCCACCCACCCATTCCCCCCAAAGTCAATCCCACCTGTTGTCTCTTCTGCCATTTCTGTCTTCTGAAATCAAGGTCTATAGCAGAAGGAAGACCAACCACCCTATGGCCTGCTAATCGATCCACCGGTCACTAACTGGGGCTCTGCTCTCCTTCCAGCCCATTTAAGGCCGTTGTCCACATTGTCAGGACTAGGTGAGGTCTCATCCAATTGGGGCAGAAGAGCCACCCCAGGTACCACATCCACATGGTTCCTAGGCATAAGGGTAGGCGAGCTGGTGTCCATGTAGATGTGCGTTCTCAGGCCCTAGAAGGCTCTAAGGGTGTCCTCTGCATTCCAGTGGCTGCCATTCTTCTTGCCCCTCCACGCCCAATGCTCAATGCTCAAAGGCAGATGTCCTTGTCCTCCTCCATGGCTAGGGGAGAGGGGGAAGGGGGCTTCGCTTAGGCCCTGCAGGGGCGTCCCTAGTGACCTGGCTGACTGCAGGGCAGAATGCAGGCTTGGAGGCCACCATCATCAGGCTGCAGAGATGGAGGTGGGGGAGAGGGGAGACGTTTGCTGCTACTTCAAAGCCTGGGCTGGCCGTGGGCAAACACAGGGAGGGCTCTGAGTCTCTGCAGGATAGTCTGTTACCTTTCCCTGGGCCCTCCAGCTCACCTGCCAGCCTGAGGCCTGGGGCCCTGGAGGGTCCGGAAGGTCTGAGGAGCTCAGAGGAGAAGGCAACGCTCCGCTTCTCACCACCATCTCTGCTGGAACTGACCTAAAATTTTTAATTTATGGGGATGTGGACACTTTTCCTACCTCTGAGCATTCACACTGGCTTCTCTTCTGTTTAGGGCACCTCCTTTACTCCTTTCTTTGCTGAACTGGTTCTTGTGTATCCCTAAGATCTCATCTTAGAAACTAAGACACTTCATTTATTTACAAACCTGTATTCCACATTTAACATCTCTGAAATCATGGTGCATTAAATTGGGGGTGCATTGGCTGTTGGTTAGCAGCAGTTGAGGGAAGGTTGCCCATTGCCTCTGTGTATGTGTGTGCACACATCACAGGCACTGACATCAAGCCTTATAGAATGGAGGTAGTGGCTTTTAACCCCTGGGGAACCAGTGGTGTGGTGTGTGAGTGAGTCATATCTGTTTAGCAACATTCCTCAAGCAAGAATAAAAAATATGTAGCTGTATCTTATTGCAAATATGGCTTAAGAGCATAGCTACAACAGCTTCTAGTTCTTTTATAGATTTTTAAAAGAAATATTATATCACCAATGCTCTTAATGGCTCTGAGAATAATAATGTGTGGAAAGGCAGATACCAGCTGTGAGTGGAAGGTCATTAGGAAGAGGTAGACTGTGAATATAAAGAATTTTAGGAATTCCTTAAGAACCTGTTTTGTTTCTATTTTCTTAGTTATGTACAAGGTGATGTGTAATAAAAGTCTACATGAAATTTAAAATATTCTAAGTTGTAAGAAGCCTTACATCACATTTAATTGGAAGCATAATCTTTCTTTCTTACAGTGCATAGAATAATGATGTGTCTTACAATTGGTGGGATCTCAGATTTAATGAAATACAGTAGTTCTAAGAGCAGTTTTCACTGACACCCCAAATTAGACCAACTTTTTATATTCTCTTCAATTCCAGAACCTCCTTATATCACCAAAAGGAGCCATAACAAACAGTAAATTATCTAATTAGTTATTTAAAGTCTGTAAGAATATAAGTTCAATATGAAAATGAATTGTGTCATCTATTGCTTTTCCCAAATGCTAGTGTGACAGGTTGCTCACGAGATATGTGTTTCAATGAGTCTGATTAAGATAAGACAGGTTTTTCTTCCTTTGGGTGGCCTAGAAATAGACAGCTGTTCCCAAATGCTTCATGATTACCTAGACCCACAGAACTTGGAAAAATACCAGGTCAGGGAGGGGCAGGGCTGTGAGATGCTGGGCCTTGAGCCTCACTGAGGAGCCAAGAAATGTCCTACAGAACCAGCGCCTCTGCTGCAGTAGCAGCAGCTGCAGCCCACCTGCACCTGTGCCACCACCAGCAGCAGCAGCGCATCAGCACCCAGCAGCAGGTCTGCTCGCACCCCAGTGCACGGACAATTTATCTGGAAATGATGTAATTCCTGCCTCTGGGAATTAGGGCCTAAGAGTGGCAGGAGACTGAAAATAGGACAAACACCAGCAAAACAAACACACAATCACACCCTGTAACTAGCCTCTTCCCTTTAAACAATCTTTATAAAGAGGCCTGATTTGAAAAGGAAGGGAAGCCATGTACAAGACTTGCAGCACAGAGGCCCTAGGACAAATGCCTTGTGCCATGCTCTGCAGCTCAGTAAAGGCTGCTGGGTTGGATGCAAGATGACTCTGGCCTCTGGTCAGCTCGGAGGCCCCGCTGAGAAGGAAGGGTCCCCAGAGGCTCATTGCTCTGGCTGTTGACATTCTCTGCTTCATGATGCCCCAAGCAGACGGAGCAGGCTATTTGTCTGCTTTCTGTTTCTGCATCAGAGAAGAGAAGTTACTAACATTGCAGAGTTAGCAGTGGGAAATGTCAGTACATGAAAGGAGCAGGATAACAGACTTGTTGGTGGTATCCTAGATTGCAGTTGGACCTCAGCGCTGAAATGCCAATGACTGGGCTCAAATCCACACCAACTGTGGAGGAGCCCTGTGCTCTCCCAAACTCTACTGGATGGAGGGGTGGGGGTTGGGAGATGGGGAATGGAGGGGGCTTGCCTTTCCCTCACCACCTAGGGTTCTGCTCCCAGGCCCCTGAATTCATTCTATTTAGGGATTGGCCCCATTTGTATGAGCAGCTTCTACATTGCACGCCCTACAAGGACCCAGACAGCCAGAGGATCTCAACTTCCTTCTTGATTTTCCACAACCCCCTCTCCACTCACATAAAACCATTTCTGGGCTCCACACTTCTCTTTACTTATCAAATGGTCCCAATGTTTCAGAGTACCCGCCCTCCCATAGTCTCTGCAAGGGTAATAAAGGAGCACTGAGATTCATTACCCTCTCATAAACCCTCCACTCACTTTAGAAGGCACATTCAGCTAGCATTAGTTAGGGTTTTACATGTTTCTTTCCCTCTTGGTTATATACATATGTGCAGATCATCTCTGTTGGAGCTGGAAAAGGACCTCAGAGATTTTCTATATCATGTTCTCATTGTACAGATGACAAAACAGAAGCAAGGGTTTAGCTAGGTACCTTGTTCATGGCTACAATGGGATAGGTAGCTCGGCTAGGGTTAGATTCAGGTAGGTTGGCTTGCAAACCAGTGCTTCTTTTACTTTTCCATGGTGTAAAGCAGAGGTCTCAACCCAAATGCTTGCTTGGTAGACAATGGGAATGACTGGAGGGGGCCAGGCCTCATTCACTGCACTGCTTACAGGCTGTGCTGAGCCAGGCTGGAGAGCAGATGCCTTGCAAGGGGTAGCCACTGCTCAGCTGCAGCAGCTTTTTGCCATGTAGGTACATCTGCCTAGTATGGCAACATCTTTTTTTTCTCCAAGGAAAATCTAGATTTCTCCAAGGAAATCTAGAAGTTGGTATGTAAAAAATCATATAATATCCTTACCAGCACAAATTTAAACAATGTACAGACCAGCTATGACATACCTGGGATGCCAAGTGCGGGATGGCCAGTTTGTGCCTTCTGCTGTTAAGAGATATTGTAAAAGGACTTCCCAGAGGGTCTGTCTCCTGACTACTTCTGTGCTTTTCTCCTTGAGGTATCCCACTATTTCCTGCTTCACTCCCTCTGCCTCCTATCACTTCTAAGCCCATTCCTCAGGTTCTTCGCTGCAGCCTCCCAGATGCTACCTCACCCAGCCCATGGTGAGGGGCCCCAGAGCTCCAGCCCAAAGGTCCTGATGGCTGTGCCTGGCTCACCTCCTCACGAACTCTCATTCACATTACTGGTGAGGTTGAAAATCAGTCATTAAATTGTGTTTCTAAATTGACTGGAACCACGCTAGGGCCAACCGCAAGGCAACCAAATGCGTTGGCACAGAGGTGCTGTCCTAAAATTGAATCATGGAAATGATATTTGCCTTCTGTAGAACTTGCCTAAATGGAACTCAGAAGTAACAAAGCAAAAGCTTACATTTTAGTAAGAAAGGCATGAGTATATCTGACATGGTTTGCTAAAATACCATGATAGCAATTTCTAGAAAGAGTCAGCTCCTTCCAGAATTCCCTATAAACTGCTAAAGCTATAGGTGGATTTCACTAATGTAACCTGCACCTCCCAATAGGCCCTTGCCTAAGACAGGTGTCATACACTCAGATGATTTCCAGCCCCAGTCAGGGAAGTTACTTGAGTACACTGGGCTGGGAGGAGCTATGGTAGACCAGAGAGCATGAGGCCTATCTACTCAATGCAGCCAGTACTTAGATCTAGCTGATGACAATGGATTGCAGGCCTTGAATGGCCATAGCTTCTGATTTTTCATGAGAAGTTGGAAATCTGGGTGTTTGTGTAAACTCTTTTGACAATTAAAGTTTAACAACTAATTTAAATAAAAATAAAATATCTTTCCAATCATACAGAAACTTTCTGAGGGTTTGATTCAACCATGATCTACCAGATAGCAGCCTCTAGGTTGAAGGACAGGACTAAGAAATACTCAAAAGAAGCCCAGATGGCTTAAGATGTGGTTCTCAACTGCTTCTATGGAGTTACTCATCCAGGATTTTAGATTCACACACAATCTCAGAAGGCCGCACATTTTGTAGCTCACTCTCCTAAACCTCATTTTAAACAGGGATGCCGCATGGCTCTTGTAGCTATTTGTAGTATGTGACAAACTCTGCTGGACAAACCTAAAGGAAATGGCAAGTTTAAACATTGTCCCTGGGCTTCATCACACTTTGTCCCAAATGCGCACTAGAGATTGCTAGCAGCACTCAAATTATCTTCCTACCCCTTTTATCTTGCCACCATTCACTTGCTTATAACCAGATTCTTTTCAAAACTGAAGTCCTTCAAGTAGGTCAATATGTCATAAACAGAACTACCCTCTGCCTACACATGATCACTGGGCACATCCAGCAAAGGCTGAGGTGTTTGTACTTTGTGTTTTATAATTTGTGTTGTTTTGTATCTTAATATGTTGTTATGCTGTCAGTCACATGAAGATGACGCTGATCCTTGTCCAGGAAACCAGAATGGAGAAGAGAAGCCTCTGCTAGTAAGCTCTGCTTCTCTGTAAACCAGATTTGGTTTAATTCAACAGTGTATACTGAGTGTCTATAACATGTGTCAGGGACCATGTTATATATTGGCCATCACATTCTTGAATTTAGGCTTGGGGACAGACTTGTCTTTCAGGTTGTTCTTGACTGAAGGAGATAGTGATGATCTTCCCAGGAGAGGGAAGGAAAACTGAGAGGCCCCAAATGGAAGGTAAGGAAACACTAGTGTATAGAACAGGTTATTAGATTCTTATAACTACCTATACTTCTTCCATTTTGTTAAGCCAAAGCCTTTAGTAAAATTCCAGCTCTACCTGCAGCCATGATATAGGGAATTAATGGAATATCATATATACTCATTTGAGTGAGGGATTTTTTTACCTGGTGAGCAAGGTCTTTCCCCAAGGTTATTATGGTGGTGATTGCGGTAATATGGAGAGGTCCACAGGGAAGGGAATTTTAGGGGACTAAAACCAAGTATTTGGAATCCAGCTTTCCCCTGTGGACAGATTTTTTTCTAGTTAATGGCCTTAGGAGATGTTAGGTTTATTTTTTATTAAGTCAGAAATTTTTATGCAAAGGTGAATCATTCTTGTAGGAAATATCAAAGAATCATTCTCCTTTTTCAGTATGTCTGTTTTCATGCCCCAGGGAGAATTTCTGACTTTAACTCCTTTCATGTTGCTATCTCAGTTTTTTTTTTTTTTTTTTTGATATAAATATTTTTTTTCTTTTAATTTTATTGTTGTTGTATTACATCCATCCCTTTTTTTCTCCCCTCTGTCCCCCTCCCCACCCACCCTTTCCCCCCAAAGTCAATCCCACCTGTTGTCCATGTCCATGGTTCCTTTATACTAGGTTCTTGTCTAAGCTGCTCCCCTTCTTTGACTCTGCCTCCCCCCTCCCCCCTACCCCTTTCCTCCTGACCACTGCAGGCCTATTCCTTGTATTCATACACTTGGTTCTGTTTTGCTTGTTGTTAGTTTTGCTCATTATTGTCCCGTAATGGGTGAGAACATATGATACCTGTCCTTCACTGACTGGCTTATTTCACTAAGCATAATACTCTCCAGTTCCATCCATGTTG